>CAUYPO010097184.1:0-19795 GCA_963574435.1 Cheirogaleus major
CCTCGGCCTCCCAGAGTGCTAGGATTACAGGCGTGAGCCACCACGCCCGGCCTTTTCTCATGTATTTTAATAAAAACTGAAGGTATGAACAGCAGTGTCTAATATGAATCTGCCAGCCACTTTTTAGAATGTGGACACTGAAGGGAAACCTTTGGAGGATTAGTAGCAATTTTAACATCTGCAATCGAGTTGCCTTTAACTGAAGCTTTTGGACGATCTGGATTCCTTGTTCTCTTTGTTCAGAACCTCTGAAGGGGAAAGTTAAGAAAAGTCAAGCTTATTGCTATGAATTGCTTCTTCAAGTTTCTGCAGTCCAAGAATCAAATGAGGTAGTAGCATAGTTTGCTATGATTCCAAACACTTTGATGGATGAAAAGATAGTCAACAAAATTTTCTATTCATTTGCTCACAGATATGAGCCAATTCAAGGGTAGAGTGGAAAAAAACAGATATGAGGTCAGCAGTTTGGCATTCTCATTGGGGTTATTTGACCAACTCGCTCTGTGTTCTCAGATAAAATTCACTTAATTCCTCTGTGTCTGTTTCCTATATCCTTCCAACAGAATTATTATACTTACCAACACTAATCCACCTGAGAGTGGGCATTAAACCATTCAACAGAAACAACCCCAGGGGTAGCGACAGACCATGAGAGGCTTAATGGTGTTATACAGGAAATATCACAGAATGAAAGCGAGGAGCAGCGGGGAAGGGCACAGCAGTTAACACACAAGGCACAAGGCTAGGCTGTGGCACAAAGAAGCAGACTTTGTAGGAAGGCTTGCAGCAGAGCAAGGGCACAGGCAAAATCCCCATACCACAGAGAGCCAGAAGCCATCTCCAGATTAATAAATTAGCTGCAGGAATTTTGTAGAACCCATTAGAGTCACCTCAGGAATATGACTGATAAGGACTCTGGAAATGCAAACTGTGATCAAGTGCATAAGCAAAGTCCCCAACATCAGATGGAGCCCTGCACAGACTGACATGGGGCAAGAATAATGAGAGACACCTGGAATAACAACAAGCAGAACATGAAAAACACAAGGACAAGGGACATCCAGGCAGAACAAACACTATTCTCTCAGCCATACCAGGCTCAAGGTTTTGGTCAATTCTCTGGGGATGAATTGGGAACCAATTTATTAATTCATTCCGCAAAAGTATGTTGAGCATCCTCATGTACCAGGACATAGGTGTTGGGGGCAGGGATAACAAACAGCTCGCCTTAGAGCTACAGCTAGTAGGGAAGACATAAAGTGCTGTGAAAGGAGCCAGAGCGCTACAGGCGCACATGGACCAAGAGGTTGGGGAAGCAACAGATCCAAGCACTTCTGCAAGGGCAGAAGCCAAAACAGCAGTGAAGCCACCCTTTACACACATCAATAACGGGGTGCAAGGTGAGAACTGTAGGAAGAGCCTAGCTAAAAATAATGATAATAATTAGTCATTGTCCCCCTGTTTGCTTATCTATAATTGCCACTCCAGAGCCATGCAGCTGGTGGTCATAAAGATTCTTAACTTCTCCCCATAGCTGGTGTCCATAAAGCTTCTTAACTTTCTCCATAGATAACATCACCTTTTTGAAACCTAAAGGTAGTTTGTAAGATATCTTCCAGGCCCCACATTCCAGTGGATTCACTGACCCTCCCAGACCAGCGGCCCATACTAAGAAACCAGCTCAACTGGCATTGTGACCCCAGGGACTGGAGCAACACAAGAAGATGATTTCTGCATCCCTATAATTTTGCCGCAATTAACAAACCTAATTGCCTAATTCCTTGCCTGTCAAACTATCTTAAAAACCCTTTCTCCCAAATTCTTGGGGAGGCAGATTTGAGAAATTTCTTCCATCACCCCGCTCAGCACTATGCAGAATAAAGACTCTTTCTCTGCCGTAAAACCTGCGGACTCAGGTTCTTGGACAGCAGGGGAATGAACCCGGTTGGGCAGCAACAGCAGATGTTCAAGAAACTGAAAGGCCAGCCCTGAGAGCAAGGGCTGTGTCAGATGAGGCTAGACATGAGGACAGGACATACCTGGTGGGATTTACTGTTCATCCTAAGATCAGCGGGAGGCCCCTGAAGGGTTTCAAGTGGGGGTGACATGACTAGATGTGTGTTTTGAAAAGATCACTATGGTATCAGTTTGGAAAACATATCAGAACCCTCTATGCATCATTTAAAGCTCACCATATAAAAGTATGCCCACATTACCTATGTTCTCACACCATTGTATAATGAAGAATTTGTTTGCTCTTTGTCCCAAGTTCTGGACACAGAGCTTCTAAAACCCTTGGAATTTTCCAAGTGATAGAAGTGTCTTCATTATTCATGAGCCCCTGAGTTCCTGCTAATGAGGAGACTCATGGTGGTGTAATTGGCTCCATGAACAAATTTCAATGACCCCCTTTATGTTTTTTCTACAATCCTCTCTCTTAACTAACTACTTGACCTTTTGAATTGTTTCTTAGAAATGGTGGATTTTCTGCCAGACAAAGGAGCTGTCCCCTGGGCAGACTTCCTGCTGCCAAAACTCACCACCCTGCACAACCTGCCCCATGGCACATGGCCCCTCCTTGAGACAGATGTGAGGCAGCTTCTCCCATTCTCTTCACTTTGGTATTAAAAAAAATTCCTTTCAGGCCAGCACGGTGGCTCACACCTGTAATCCTAGCACTCTGGGAGGCCAGGAGTTCAAGACCAGCCTGAGCAAGAGCGAGACCCCATCTCTACTAAAAATAGAAAAATTGGCCAGGCATGGTGGTGAGCACCTGTGGTCCCAGCCCCAGCTAATCAGGCACCTGAAGTAGGAGAATCGCTTGAGCCCAGGAGTTTGAGGTTGCTGTGAGCTAGGCTGACACCATGGCACTCTAGCCCAGGTGACAGAGCAAGACTTCGTCTCAAAAAAAAAAAAAAATTCCTTCCTTCCTCGGCAATCTTCATTGTCTCAGTAATTGGATCTTGTGCAATGAGTAACTGGACCTAGACTGAAACTCCCTTGCAGTTTCAATAACAGCTCTTAGATAGCTTCAGGATAGAGACTGTTCACCAGAATGACCAACCATGTGGTTAGAGGGTTAGGACTTTGATATTAGCCCAGTCTGACCTCTGGAGAGGGGAGGAGGGCTGGAGATTGAGTTCAATAACTTGGCCAATGACTGAATTAACTATGCATAAGTAATGGAACCCCAGTAAAAACTCTGGACACAAAGCTCAGTGGAGCTTCCTATTGGGTAGACACATCAATGTGCCAGGAAGGTGACGGCTCCCTGATTCCATGGGAGAGGGCACAGAAGCTCCATGTTCTAGACTCTCCCAGATCTTGCCCTGTGTGTCACTTCCTTTGGCTGCTCCTGATCTATATCCTTTAAAATAAAATTGTAATCATATAATTGTCAGGTTTCAGTCTGAAATGTCAATTCTTAGTGTGCTCATGGCCAAAGAAAGACCAGACACGCCAAAGTAAGGCAAGCACAAAAATAAGGTTTATTGAGGAGAGAAAGAGGGGATTACAGAGCAAGAGCAAGATATATGTTTACAGAGTATGATACATATGCCACAGATGACCACGGGAGAGGATTAGAGTGGAGCAGGACCCAGATGTGGGCCTGGGGCCCACCCCTGTTCTTCTTCCCAGGTGGGGCAATTGCACCAAGGCAACAGCACCCACTTTCGTTCCTAGGAGACCCAGAATTCCTTGCTATCTACCTAACACAATCATACAAACTTTCCTGAGTTCTGTGAGTCATTCTAGTGAATTATTGAGCCTGAGGCTGTGGGAACTCCCAAATTTGTAGCCGGTTGGTCAGAAGTGCAGGTGGCCTAGAGACCTCTGAATTGTAGCTGGTGTCTGAAGTGAAGGAAGTTTTACAGAGGACTGAGCCCTTAACTTAGGGATCTGCACTAACTCCAGGTAGTTAGCACTAGAATTGAACTGCAGTACACCCAGTGGTATCAGACAACTTGGGGCTGAAAGAGAATACATGCTATATTTTATTTTTAGTCATTCTTAATCAGTTTCAAATCCAAGAACCCTTTGTTTAAGGAAGCTAAAAAAAAAAAAAACTTGAACCAAAACTAAGAAATGAGCGGATTCATGTGTATTTAAGAAAAACCACTGGCTTTAGGAAGCTCAAAATTCAGACCTCATTACAGGGCAGCCATCCCCCAGTGAGCTCAATGCCATTGTTGCTTTTCTGTTATTAGCCCTAACATAACTTGGGGGTAAAATCTTGTCATTCCCAATATTGGCTACACTTCAGCCTTCTGTCATTTGCTTCTGAGAAGTATTGTTTTTCCTTGGCCTGAGAGTCTGCAGTCCTGTCATCTCAGGTGTCCTACCACGGACTTCCTTTCCAACACCTGGTGTGCACTCGATGTTTTGGTGACCTTTGAAATGGAACTGCAAACATTCGTACTTTGTAAAAACTAGCTGCCTACATAAGCATCATTTGCCAACACTAAAAGTCCTCCATTTTCATACCCGTTCTGGACCAGCACACTCATTAGTAACCTTGTTAACAAATTAAAAAACATTGAATTGGGTTTGAGATCAATTTATCTACGAATTTTTGATGAATATTTCCTAGGAATGATTACAGTAAAAATTCACGTTCATAGTGGGCAGGAAGTACCAAACCATGGGGAAAAAATAACTCTTACAGAATTCCATCTTAATAAGGCTCATTTCAGTCCAGATGGATTACAGTTTACATACTTAATATGCCCAAGCAAGACACATTAATTAGCAAGACACTGGTAGTCATGATTAATACATCATTTTAAAAATTTTGTCATTAAAGATCTTTAAGTCTTTATAATCATTTGTATTATAAAGTTGGTTATCAAATTTTTCATAACTTGAAATAACATCTCATTATAAATGATTCTTAATAATAGTTCTCTCTTCCGTGTTATCCACAGTGACAACACTTCTTGTCCCAGTAGTAGTCTGTGTAATAATAATTCTCCAGGAAGACAATACACAATTGTTCATTCCCTTTGTCTTTCAGCTGGAAGAACTCAACCAACCTTGGAGCAATTCAATTTTTTTCCCACCACTATGTAGCAAATGCCTTTTTACCACTTTCCTCTCCCCTTACCTCCCTGGATATTCCAATCCCTCCTCCCAGAAAAACATGCAGGCACAAATTTTTTTGTTGTTGTTTAGAGGTTAAAGAAAGAAAATGGGTTAGCTAGCATTTTCCTCCTTGTTCTATTGGGTGCAGAGCTCTCACTCACTTCAGAGTCTCCAGCCTTTGTTCTGATTCATCTCCAAGGTCTACACACCCTTAGTCACTGCTGTCATCTACTGGTTTTGCAAGAACCACATAGAACCAAAGGGCAGAAAAATAGCCAGTGGACTCTGCCCTCAGTTTCCTGGGCCATTCCTCTATTTTTTGCCACCAAAACTAAGATGAAGCTGAACTACAGGTTCTCGCTCTTTTGTTTTATTTTGTTGTGTTTTGTTCCTTTTTAGTTATTTATTTTTTTCTTTTCTTTTTTAAAGTTAAAATTTCCATGTCTCATGCCCACATTGTCTAACAAGTTCCCACTCTTGGTCAACTTTATCAAGATTTCAAGGAGATCACTAAAAACATGTAATTACTAATTGCGTTCTTGAATAAAAAGAAAAGAATAATATTCTCTATTGCAGAGTAGAAGGAAGAAAGTGTAAGGCATACAGAATATCTATGATATATAATATATATGCACACACATACACATACACACATTCTGTTTTTATATTTTGGCCCTTTTTTGTTTCTGTGTGATTTGTAATTCTGTGCTTTCTCAAATAGCTTTTCACTTTTTTTTCTTTTCTTTTCTTTTCTTTTTTTTTGGAGACAGAGTCTTGCTCTGTTGCCCAGGCTAGAGTGCCGTGGCTTCAGCCTAGCTCACAGCAACCTCAAACTCCTGGGCTTAAGCAATCCTCCTGCCTCAGCCTCCTGAGTAGCAGGGACTACAGGCTAATTTTTTTTCCTATATATTTTTAGTTGTCCAGCTAATTTCTTTCTAAATAGAAACGGGGTCTCACTCTTGCTCAGGCTGGTCTCGAACTCCTGACCTTGAGCGATCCTCCTGCCTCGGCCTCTCAGAGTGCTAGGATTACAGGCATGAGCCAAGCTTTTCACTTTTTTCAAAACATTTTCCCTTACAGACTATACTCAGAGACACTTTCAGGTATCTCTGATTCTGGTAGTAGTTATCATCATCAAGTGTATCCTGACTAATTAGAAAGTCAAAGTGCTGGCCGGGCATGGTGACTCACGCCTGTAATCCTAGCACTCTGGGAGGCCGAGGCGGGCGGATCGCTCAAGGTCAGGAGTTCGAAACCAGCCTGAGCAAGACCCCCGTCTCTACTAAAAATAGAAAGAAATTAATTGACCAACTAAAAAGATATACAGAAAAAATTAGCCGGGCATGGTGGCGCATGCCTGTAGTCCCAGCTACTCGGGAGGCTGAGGCAGTAGGATCGCTTGAGCCCAGGAGATTGAGGTTGCTGTGAGCTAGGCTAGCGGCACGGCACTCACTCTAGCCTGGGCAACAGAGTGAGACTCTGTCTCAAAAAAAAAAAAAAAGAAAAAAGAAAGTCAAAGTGCTTTAATAAGCATTTAGAGTTTTCACAAAAAATAAATGTTGTTTTAAATACAACTGGTCCTTATAATTATATAAATGTAGTCATATTAACCTTATTAAGATAAGGGTTTTTTTGTTATTATTTGATTCCCAATGATTGGACCCACTAAAAAGCCAACTAAGATTTCTAAATGTTACTTTCATTCGCTCCCTAAAAAAAGATAAAACTTTCTTGGTCATAGCGAGAACCCAGAGGACTATTCTACCTCTCTCTTTGCATGAATTTCACCTCAAACACATACGTACAAAAGTCTACTTCAAACAGACCACTCTCACTAACTCAAACCTGATCAAAAAAGCCAGCAGAAGAGCGCCTCTCTCCATGCCATGACAGAAAATACACTGCTATTATTTAGGAGACCTAGTGAGAAAGAAATTTAAAGTTTTTTCTCTAGAAAATAATAAGAAAAGCAAATAGCAGTCTTTTAGATTGTGTGAATGGGAAAATATAGCTGGAATTTATTATACAAAATCTTTGTAAAATCCTTGTGCTACTTTAAATTTAGTTTTGGAGCTTTATTACATATGATGGTAGAAATGACTAAAACACATGCATTATAAGATAAAACAGTAAATTTTTCTCTGCTAGTGGATGCGGACATCAATGATCCTAGCCATAGGACAGACTTTGCCTTCTCATCTACAGAAATCAGTTGTTATTTTCCCAGAATCTAGAATAAGACTGCACAGTCATTTGTCTAACAAGCTCTGGGTGGACACCAACCAGCATCAGTGGGTGCAGCTGGAACTCGTGGGAGCAGGGTCAGCAGAGTCAGGGCCCTGCCCTCCCAGCATCCCCTTGAAAGGGGTGCTTGGTCCACGTGAACGGATGTGCCATGGGAACATATAGCAGAAGGCCCCTACCCCTTGGTGTTCTTCCACTGAATGAGATATGTATAAAAGTGGCCTTTCGTGGAGGAATAAACATTTTAGATATATACACCAAGCAGTCTCAATCTTAGGTACCTACTGTTTAGGGGAATCCTCTCAGATGTCACAGCTTCCAGAATGTGGAGACCTGGGGAGCCTTCAGTCCCATGGGACATTGAGTCTGAGAACTGGCTTGTTGCCAGGCAACTCAGGGAGAGACTCAGGGAGAGGCCCCGGTGTCAGGGTCAGACAGCTGTGTTTGTCTCCATAACATACAGCAGTATACAGTTCTGTATACAGATATACAGTTGTGCATTTTCAACATTTAAACTTAAATTTGCTTATGCGTGCCCTTTCAGGCATCTCACATAACACATATAACCTAAAATATATGAGTGAAAACTGTTAACATGATGTTTTTTCAAATCCTACCTTGAAATTGCAATTATTGGTACCCTCAAAGAGTCAAGTGAGTTAATCAGAAGTGTTAACAATGACAGCCTTTGCTGGTAGACAAAATTATTAAGAAGAAAAACTCATTTATATCCACTAGATACTTTGTAGTGTGTTGTCCTAAACTTAAGCACATTGGTCTTCCTCCTGTTTTCCTTTAATTTTTAGTAGCTTTGTCATCACCCTACCTAGATATCATAAAGTCGCCTTTGCTTTATCTTTATCCCTGTCAGTCACCAAATGCTATGACTCCACATCTCGAGTGTGACCTCCCCTCCAACCTCCCCTGCTGCCTCTGCCCACACCCTCATCCCTGCAACCTGGGCTAGGGCAACAGCCCCCTTGGTGGGCTCCCTAATGCCCGTCTGTTCTCCACAGTCACCAGCAATGTCTTTCATTCATTTATCGAACACTTGTTGATTTCTCACCATGAGTAAAGTGATGGGTTACTTACTGAAGACACAAAGATGAACAAGACACCTTCCCTGGTGTCCCCACTTCATGCACCCAGAAAGTCTAGCCAGCCCCACACACCACAGTGGGCAGTCCCGGCCTCCCTGGACTCCACCCCATGCCCTTCTCCTTGCCACACACACTCCTCCTGTGCGGTCTGTGCCTCCATCTCCGCTCATCCTTTGCGTTGGAGCTTTCTGCTGCTTCATTTGGGCTCCCAGCAGATTCATTCCCACCTATTGTTCTCTTTCTAGCCTTGGTGATGTCTCAGTCTCCGCCCTTCCGTTTATGCAGCAGTTACCAAATGTTCTAGATTTTCCAACATCATACTGATTTTAACTATTCTGTCCCATCATCAGGCCACTTGGGCCAATTTTCAGGTCAGAAATATGGTCGATGTATATTCATTGTATCTAGACAGCATGTTTTAATTGGTGCCATGTTCACAGGACACAGAATTCAAATGACATCAACCAGTATAGTGTATAGAGCGAAATTAAGTCACTTCTTAGCCCTCTCTCCCAGCCCCACGAGTCCCCATTTCCCCTACTCAGAGGCAGCCACTATAAGCAGCTTCTTATCCTTCCAGATGTAGTCCATGAACCTCTAGCCTGGATGGGATTGCCTATGTGTCAGCAGCAGCATTGGCAATTTCTCAACCATTTATAAATTTTAAAGTATTTCAGGAATTTTAAAATTCAGCATCAATCCTACCACCCTAAATGAACTCATGTCATTTCTCTAAATTGCATTCCAATTTTTATCTGCAGGCACACATTTTTCATTGTTTAATCATAGTATTGTTAAAAGTTTAGTTCTACTTCCATTGCTAATTTCATACACACATTTCACTTTCATTATTTTTAATAGCTACAGAAAATTCATTTGGGTTAAAACCCAATTCTTTAGTTTTTGTTCTAAGTGTTCATGATTATAAAGAATATCAGTGTAACCATCTATAATTTTTGCTTCTTTGAATTATTGCTTTAGGATAAGTTCCCAGAGTGGTAGTAGTGAGTCTAAGGAATGGTTCGTGTCACATTTAGCCAAATTACCCTCTTAGAAAGGTCAGAGCAGTTTGCAATGCTCCATACAGGTATCAAGACACATCTTACTTTTGTTTCATCAAATACGATAATTATACTTACTAAGAAAAAATGTTTCTTCATAGTGTACTCACCTATGTATTTCTGTAAGAGAAACTCAGGTCAATGTCTTCTATCTAGGTTTCTGTGTTTAACGCAGGCTTCTATTAGAAGCAGTCCTCAGAGCCAGATGGAATAAGGTCAATGAGCAACTGGTTAGATTTTCAGGACCTTGAAGAGCTTACAGATCTTTGTTGCATCCTGTAAGGCATTTTGGCAAGGTCAAAAATGAGGTGGGCACATTCTCTTCCTCTCTCTCTCTCTGGTCCTTGGTAACATTGTTCCATATCCAACAAGTTCTTTTTATGCTACTAGAAAAGGCAATAATATTTCCAATGTATATTCTTTTAAGAGTGATCTTCTCTTTTTGTATGTTATTGCAGGTGTATCTTCTTTATTATTTAAAATATGTATAAGACCCCCTACTTTGAAGAGCAAGATCTGGACTTGAACTTGGGCTCTTCACTTACTAGTTACATCCCCTGGGCAAATCACTTAGCCTCTTGGAGGTTAATGTCTACCAGTAAGATGGGAGAATAATAATCTCTGGCTACCTCACAGTGCTGTAAAAATCAAATGATAAGATGTGTGAGTGTGAGAACTGTTTTGTGAATGGTAAGTAGCTCCTCAAATGTTCATAATTATTCTATTAGGCCACATGACTATTCTCTGTTTCAAGTCTAATCACTTACTAATTCTGGAAAAATGTATTGTTGAGTCTTTATTGATTTAGTGCCTTTTATTTGTCTGGCTCATTCAGGAAATCTAACTATTCAGAAATTCCAATGCTGAGCTCTATTCCCCAGATCTGCCCTCCTGAAATGTTTCATTTCTTAATTGAGTTTCTTAAAATTCTGGATATATTGCTCAAGTTTATTCTACCGATTTAAGGGCCATCCCTGCTTTGTGCAGCTTAAACAGCATTTTCAGTGTGTCTTTTGGAAAGATCATAACTTTCATCCTTTGTTATTCTGACTTTTACTTGAAAGGATGTAGTGTCCACTTCTTTGAAGAGAGGCTCCAACCATTTTCTGAATTCTGTGTATGGTTCCCTAAGGTTGTTAATTAATACAAGTTTTCTGTAGATTCATTCTTCTTTTTTGAAACTTTTTTAGGAAGCTCACATTGATTTTTTTATCATTTCAAAGCATTCTCCCTTAAATTACCTCAGTGACTAGTCTCTGCTATACTGCTGAAAATTCTTTTTTTTTTTTTTTTTGAGACCGAGTCTCACTCTGTTGCCCAGGCTAGAGTGCCGTGGTGTCAGCCTAGCTCACAGCAACCTCAGACTCCTGGGCTCAAGCAATTCTTCTGCCTCAGCCTCCCAAGTAACTGGAACCACAGGCATGCACCACCATGCCCGGCTAATTTTTTCTATTTTTTAGTAGAGATGGGGTCTCGCTCTTGCTCAGGCTGATCTCGAACTCCTGAGCTCAAAGGATCCACCTGCCTCAGCCTCCCAGAGTGCTAGGATTACAGGCGTGAGCCACTGCCCCTGGCCCAGAAAATTCTTTAGTAACATTTTTAAATTAATTTTAATAGAGTTTATAGTTAGGAGTTTGGTGAAGTTTCTACTCACTCCACCATTTTCCTGGAAAATTTTTCTACCATGTCAGTTCTTTCTATCCTCTGGTTTAATAAAGTCTAGAAAGAATCCAAAGACTAAAGATGGAATTAGAACAAGAGAGACAAATATTTTCAATTGAAAACTGAAAGATGCCTTTTTGTGCTTTGTTGTTGCTGTTAAAGCTCAGGCTATGCCTAAGAAAAGGGAAGCAAGGTTAGAATACTGAAATACAATCTTACCAAAAACCCTTTGCTAACTCTACTTATTTGCTGCATTCCTGCAGTCTCTGAAGCTGCATGCATCTTGCTGCATGCAGTATTCCTTAGCTGCAAATGAAGGGCATGCTAAATTATTTCCAAAGTCACTTTTCCAGCTCTAAATTTCTACAATATGAAGTAATATATTTAAGCTTCAGGTTCAGGCATTAATTAATGTGACCAGAATTATCTCAACTTCTTGCTACCCTACTTTCGAAAATGCACACATATGTATTTGTGTGTGTGCACACATGCACGCGTGCACACACACACACAACCTTACTTTGATTTCCCCATTTTTTAATTTTTCAAATTAACTGCTATTAAACAAAATAATCAGCGAGAGAGAAAATGAGGGAACTGAAAACAAAATTCCTCCCTTCTGGAATCAGGACAGCCTCTGCTCCCCAGATCTGCTCCAACACATGCAGTATCTCAGAGAAGACCCTGCAAGGATGCATGTTACCAAGGTAAAGGTGAGCCACCAAATCTCAGCCGCCTGGACTGCGAGGGGAGGCCCTGTGGCCCTCTGGTGGAAAAACAGTGGCATTGCAGCCTTCTCTGCATTAAAAAAGCCACGACATTCTTACTAGATGGAATCCTCCAGTGGCTCTTCCCTACCAGAGTGAGCTGAAACCCTAACCAAGGGCCGAGCAGCCAGGGACAGCCTGGTGTTTGCCTCAGAAATGGCGCTTTCGTCATTTTGAGGAACGTTACCCCTGCAGATTTTAGATTTGAGGTTCAGAAAGCTAGGCTGGATTTCAAAGAGGGTAATGTTAAATGGCCCACACTTTTACTAGTGTTTTGGGCACTCCTAGAAGAAAATGGTTTAAATTCCACATAATTCACAATGAATTTAATCAGAATGAAGTTGCTGCCCACCCCTTTCCTGTGTCCTTCCAGCCCCCCTGGTGGTAGCAGCTTCCAGCTGTCACTAACATGTGGCTGTTTCACCAGTCCATTTGGCTTCTCGGCCCTATTACCTGCGTAACCAATTTCCTGGTTTAAAGTCCATATTGGAAACGCCTAGGATGATTCTGTTGTACTTGGCAATAAGGATATAGCAGTGAGCAAGAGAGACACAGTTCAGATCTCACGGAACTCCTGGTGTATTCGAGCAAGATAAATATTAAATAAGCAATTATATGTTTGATAAGTATTTCAAAAGAGAAGTACATGAGAATGTATAGCAGAGGGACTTAACTTAGAATGAGAATAAATTCTGTAGTTCTCCAGGTGACACTAGAAGCTAGAAATTCAAGGTAAGTGGGTGTTTACACAGAGACAACCCCACAAGCAATGGTTGAAGCACAGCAAGTTTTAATGTTATTTTTCCTCCTCCCTGGATCTGGGAGGGAAGAAAGGAAGGGTCCCTAGCCAAAGGGGGAAGTTAAAGGCTTCAAGCAGGATTCAGGGCACAGTGACAGAGTAGTAAGGATGGAGTTATTCTGACAGCCTGGGCCTGCCCAGTCCAGCCAGGGGAGAAACCACAATCTTGGAGGAATGTGTCATCCCCCTGTGGCAACCTCCAAACCATGGGCATCAGGCAATGTCCAGGCCAAGCCTGACTCAGAGACTATGCTTTCCCAAAGATTTAAGCTGCAATATTACAATATTTCCCAAGTCTCTTCCCAGCCCAGCATTGTGTTATGGGGAATGAAGGTGGAAGAGCAGCCTGCTGCTGTGCTCCTTTGTCCCGGTGGGTTTCTATTCTTGTCTTAATGAGCTCAAAACATCCTTATCTTCTCTATCCACCTGTCAGTGCTGATGAATACCAGATTTACTCAACACCTTGACTCCCCATGCCAAGTCATAAAACCTCTAAATTTATACATCAGGTGGGTTAGGCATTCTTTCTTCACCTTTGATACTTAGATCATTGTTGACAAGGTCTAAAGTATGTGTTTTGACCAGTGGATTTCCAATTCCATACCACAGAGGAAAGCCATTATTCAAATGTACAGCCATTCCAAGCCACCATGCCTTGCATAGTTCCCTGATGGGGAATAGGGGAGAGAGCAAAGTTTGAGAGTCTTCTCCCCTCTCCAAGTTCCCTGCCTATTCTAGGTTAACATTAGACTTTAGTATGTCTAATAACATTATAACTCAACATACTACCCCCTGCGGCCCTCTGGTCTTTCCTTTGAACTCATTACACTTTCTCTGCACTGTCAAACTCATAACTCAAGAAATCATTATGGGTCAGTTGTGGCAACTGAAGCAGGCCAAGAAAAGGAGGGAGTTCAGATGTTGCTCGAGACCCTTGGACTAGGGCCTGGAGCAGCCCTTCTCAATCTGGGTTCCATGAGAAAACTAAGCCCTAATGCCCCAAATCATCTATTTTATGTAACTTATATTTCTTCTGCTTCTAGAATGGTACTAGCTATGTAACATCATTGGGAGAATTGAGAAAATAGTCACTCAAATAATATTCTTTCCTGGACACCCTGTTGAGAAAGGCTGGACCAACGGCAGAAGTTGGTTTCTGTCATACTTTTTTCACTCTCTTGAACCTGTCTAGTTCCAAGGATCATACACAAATGATTACACTCACACAAGCATTAGCACAAGTAGGGGGGAAACATTTATTATAAGGGCATGGGTGTAAAGACATAGTGAAAAGACATAGAAAAGCTACTAGACAACTAGAGGAGCCCCAGGAAGTCCACACCTTGGTGGCCTTTTCTCTTCCTTTCATGTGTGAGACTCAGCAGATGCTTGTCAATTTAACAAGGTACATCTGACCCATTCAACTAATCACACTCACTCGATTTTAACAGAAGACAACTGAAGAAATTAAACCCATTTTTATCTGAGCATGACCACATTTCCAACATCCATTCTCTGGACACATCTCTACATGAGACCACCCCTCCCCACCACCCTTGCACTTCCCCCACCCCAGCCCACTGAGCCCTGTGGGAAGGGAGTGGATGAAGGGGTGCAGAGAAACTCTTTGTCAACTGTGACTGTGTTTCATGGGACAAGGAATGGGGGCACTGGAGGGAAAATTTGTACTGTCTGCATAGTGTGCCCAGAGTTCTGCCAACTGGGGCAGGGTAAAGCCTCCCTGTGGGGGAGATGCAGCGGAAGGGTGGAAAAGATGCGAATACTTTACACTTAGTTTAGCACTTTTTTTGGCAGTTGTTTTCTAGGTATTTCATTGACACATCCTATTTCCTTAGCTAGACTGTAAATTCCTTAAGTGCAAGGATGAAATTTATGCTATAAATCTTTAATCCCCTACAGTGTTTAGCACCGCTTCTCCTGCAGATGCTTAATCAGCATATTGTTGATTAATTAGAATCTGCTTTGAGGGAAAATCGTGTATCCTTGCAACAATTACAGTATAAGGTTTATGTGAAAGAACTTTAGGGAAGGGTTTGCTTAAAACATTTAACACTTGTGTGCTATGAGCCAAGGATCTCCCCCACATCCCAACCCACTATGCCTCATGGGAGCCACCCACCTTGCAAGTCAGACAGAGAGAGAATCCTGAGCTGGAGAGCCCCTCATCCCTGCTGGAATTGAGCAGAGCTTCTCCTGGAGACAGAGCCCAAAGTCTCTTTCTCACCTAAATCTCCAGGTACAGTAGGCAAGCCAGAAACTGTGGGTAAAACTGATCCCCCCCACATCTCCCTTCCACCCTTTCTGCTCCACAAAGTCAAAGGTTTCTCTCATCCCACCACCCAAGTGAAAGTATTACTTCACAGCTGAACGCTCGAGTCCCTCCAATATTCAACATGTGCTACTCCCAGTCAGCAATCAGCCTGCACTGCCCATCCCCAGGGTTTTCAGCTCAGCCTCAGGGTCATCTATAGCAGGGTCCTAGGGCTCCTGTGTGGTCTTGGAACATGTGAGATCTGAGGGATGGTTTCAGGATGGGCCTCACAGAAGTCCTGACCCTGGCATGACTCTCAGACCAATCAACCAGAAGCACAGATAGTCAACACCTCAGCGGACGTTTGGTTCTGAAAACGGGTTCCCACAACCCAAACTCACATGAAATTGACTTAGTCTCAAAACTCAGGGGTTCAGTTTCAGTGGAGAATGTGCCCTTCCAGTGATGAGAAAAGGTGTTGTCCATGATCCATACCCCCAACCTGGAGTAATAATCAGAAAGTAGCAGAGTAAACATGGAATCAGGAGAGAGAAAGTTGGCTAAAGCTAACATATCCTTCAACCAGGCAGAAGGACAAGTCCCTAAATAGCCTTGGACAACCCTCCCTTGTTTGCAATTCTTAGACAGAATATGCCAAAAATACAACATTGTAAGATAAGGAGCAAAGGCCCTGAATAAGCCAGGCTTTGTCTCTGTCCTTCCTAGAACAGGAAGTCCTGCAATGCTTGGCTCAGCAGCCCAAGTGCCCTCCAAGTATAAAACCAGAGCAGAGTGCTTTTGGGGTCTCTTAGCTGTGGTACAAGGAGGGGCACACACAGATAAGACTCTCCATCCTGGGCAGCTTCCGTGAATCATAGGTGAGTCTAGCTCACCATGGATCCTAGACTTCTATTGATTCTTGCTGCCTATCTAGGAGTAACAGTTGCTTTCCTTGACTTGTAGTGCAGGTGCTCTGTCTCTCAAACTCATACACTGGCAGGTGGATTCATGCAAAATCTCCTGTCAGATCTAGAAACCTGCCAGATATAGGAACCTCAGCAGAAGTTATCGAGGTGTTTAGAGTTCTCTCCTGGGATTGGTAGCAGGTGCACGAAGTTCCCTCCAGGGATTGATACCCATACTTGGTATTCTGCTTAACAGAGCCCTTGGTGGTGCAGGTAAGCACCCACACTTCATGCAGCAGCACGCTTCAGGGCGTCCAGATGCCCATGCCTAGAAGTATGGCTCTCCTTTGGGACAATATTAGAAATCTTATAAATTCTTAATTCACAGCCATCTTCATCCAGAATTTGATGAGCTTAAATCTATTTCCTTTTGTCTTAATCATTCCATCAGATTTTCAGCATATTTTTGTTCTTTTTAAAATATCAAGCCAGTGTTACATCATGTACTCACAAATAAGGATCATCGACCCATGACAGCAGGGACCCCAAGGCTGCCCTGGAGAGATGGTGTCCTGCCCTTTCCTCTGCATTGCCTTCCAGATTTTATCTCCACTGTACTTGTGGAGTGGATGCTCTTGGCCCTTCACTTGTGGCCCCCCCATGGATCCTGGCAGCCAGTTCTGCCACAGATCTGACTGATAGGGACTTGTCTGACCCCTTTCCTAATTTTCTTTGGTTGTTAGTGAGCATGTGGTGTGTTATTGTCCCTTCTTTCAACTTCACTGTCTTTGGGGGTAAATGCAGAGCAACTCTGATCTCTCCACCTCTGTCCATCCACACCAAGCCAATGGCCAGAGCTCCGGGATGACCATCTTCACCCATGGTCAGTCACGTTCTCTGGCTCTGCTGCAAAATAAACTAGGTGTTTTTATTTCTGCTAGTCTGCAATTAACAGCCAACCATCACAACCTTTATACCACATTTATCAACCTTGGCAAAGAGAAACCTGGACTTTGAAAGCTATTTGGCAGGGCTGACTGCCCAAAGAAGTCAAAGACCAGCCTAGCCAATGGTACCAAAGTTGATGACATTCTTTAGAGCCACAGCTAATACATTTTTATTCAATTTTGGGGGTCCTGTTTGCAGTATCATACATGATCATCAAACTGCTGCTAGAATACTTACACCTGTTCTGCAAATTCAAAACCCAAGAAAGACTTCTCCTGGGAATTTATTTTAGGTCAGTATCAGACTATCTGGTACGAGGCTGCATTTATTCAATATATTTTAAATCACTGTACTCAAGCAATAAGATTTGGAATCTGATTTGCAGTTCTTATTCTGGGGCATCCAGGAAACTTTCCAGCTCAGTGAACTATACACAAATAGACAGCTTAATGTGGTATAGGACAGTGGCTCTCAAACTTTTTGGTTCCACAATAAGAAATACATATTAAATGACAACTCAATACACACACACACACACACACATACACACACACACCTACATCACTGAAACAAGTTTCTTTAAACAATACTGTCTTAGAGGAAAATGCATGTAAAAGTGATTTATTAGGAATTGTTTCCAGGGAAGAGTTAGAGAAGCAGGAATTTGGAACAGAAAGAGGCAAAGTAAGGGTGCAACATCAAACCAAGTCCCAAAGAGGGCAATTTTGACTCATTCCCACAGAGGGATTGGGGACATTGTAGGTCACACCTGAAAGTCATCCCAGAGACAGGGCAAAAGAGCTGGAGTGTGCATATCCCACTCCATCAGTCATTGGTTAAGGGACATATATTCCCCGGTACTTCTGGCTCTCCTGGCCCTCCAACAACATGCTGCCTGTGGAGAAAGAGCACGTACTGGAATTGATCTGGTGTGCAGAGAGATGGCAAAGGGTCCCCAGGTGATATAACCAGAGCAGGGAAGCTCCTGCACAAACACCCTAACTGCAGGTGATGGACTGTGTAGAGGAACTCCAACTTGGGTGCTAACCTGCCATGTTGACTTCTGATCAACACCTATTCTGGGAATACCTCTAGATTTTTACTTTATCTACTGATACCATAAATCCCTAACAAAATATATGAAAGAGCTCTAACTAACTGGCTTTAAAAATTTTATCAAATATTTTATCAGAAACTAACTCAAATGCCTTTTAGTTCAAGTGACTTTAGTCATCTTTGGTTAATAGGCTAGGCATGGTGGCTCAGCCTGTAAGGAGGATTGCTTGAGGCCAGAAGTTTGAGAACAGCCCAGGCAACATAGTGAGACCTTCTCTACAGATTTTTTAAAAAAATTAACCAGGTGTGGTGGAGCATACCTATAGTCCTAGCTACTCAGGGGCTGGGGCAGGAGGATTGCTTGAGCCCAGGAGTTTGAGGTTTGCAGTGAGCTATGATGATGCCACTACACTCTAGCTTGAGCAACAAAGTAAGACCCTGTTTACAAAAAAAAAAAAAAAAAAAAGCTTTGGTTAACAAAACTAGTTTTAAAGTTGTTAAAATAAAATAGAAATGTCTTTAGAATTGTCAGTATTAAATATAACCCAGACATTTTTGCCTGGGTCTGCTCATCAGACAGGTTTAGGCTATCTTTGCTAGATGTTTTAAGGTCATTAAACTGTTGCTTCTGTGATATTTTTGATAATTGTTTGACTTGTCTGTGAGCTTATGTTTTAGAACCATTAGATTCCAGGCTCTAAACAAATGGCCCTGATAAGGCCTGGGGACATATGTGGAATTCTCCCCCTACCAGCTCTGCCTCCTGGCTATGCTGGGAAAGGTCAGACATTGTCTTCACAGCTTTGTCCTCTGTCCTGAGCTCTACATTTCCTATGTAAATTGAGGACCTAGTCATCCTTGGGTGCCATATGGGTATGTGGGACCCAGGACAACTGGGAAAGACATGGGGAGTGGGTAACTGTGTCATAGTTTCAAAATTCTTTTTAGTAATTTAATATCTTAAAGTCGCCTATGCTAAATTAGGTAATCTGAGGTTTGTCAATAAAAATAAGAGTTACTAATAGTTAACACTGTAATTATATATGTAATTAAAACTACTAGATATAAGAGAAACAATTCTACATACAGAGTTTATAAAGAAAGTAAGATATGTTTCTGGTGAAGAAGATTATAAAAAATGTGATGATGTGGTTTTTCTTAAAGGAAAAGTGATTTTGTCTAGTTTAAAGCCTATTTAAATATTGTTTCAAAATGAAGGAAAAATGATGTAGATGAAACCAAATGGTTAAAAGGAAAAAGGATAAAAGGGTAAAGGGGAGAGTGAAAGGACTCATCCCAAGAAAGTGGAAATTCTTAAATGGTTGTTAAGAAATTAGATGAATAAAGAAAATGTTGATGGGGTGAGATTAAGAGAAATAATAAAAGGGGGAGAGTCATGGGATTCATCCCAGCAGGGTGTAAATCTTTAAATGATTATTAAGAAACAGAAAGAGGCCTGGGCTTGGTGGCTCACGCCTGTAATCCTAGCACTCTGGGAGGCCGAGGCGGGTGGATCATTTGAGCTCAAGAGTTCAAGACCAGCCTAAGCAACAGCGAGACCCTGTCTCTACTAAAAATAGAAAGAAATTAGCTGGACAATGAAAAATATGTAGAAAAAAAAATGAGTCGAGCATGGTGGCACATGCCTGTAGTCCCAGCTACTCGGAAGGCTGGGGCAGAAGGATTGCTTGAGCTCAGGAGTTTGAGGTTGCTGTGAGCTAGGCTGAGGCCATGGCACTCTAGCCCGGGCAACAGAGTGAGACTCTGTCTCAAAAAAAAAGAAAGAAAGAAAGAAAGAAACAGAAGGAATAAAATGGAAATTGATGGGGTTAAAATAAAGTTCTTAATACAACACTATTGAAAGTTGAGTGGACCAAGGGGAGCACCTGCTGGTCCCCC
>CAUYPO010097185.1:0-12161 GCA_963574435.1 Cheirogaleus major
TTCATGAAACTGGTCCCTGGTAAATCAAAAAGTTTGGGGCACTTGCTGCTCTAGGGGATAATCTGATCTTTGCCTTTTGCAACTTCTAAAGACTACCTACATTCCTCATGTCCCCCTTCGGACAATGGCTTCACTCTGACCTCTCTGCTTCCATTATCAGGTCTTCTCTCTCACTGTGATCCTCCTGTCTCACTCTGGTAAGGAACTTTGTAATTAGGATAGTCCCCTATAGGATAATATAGGATAGTCTCCCCATCTCAAGATTCTTAACTTAATCACATCTCCAAAATCCCTTTTACCATGTAAGGTAGCAAGTTTGGGGGATTAGGATGTGGTTGTCTTAGGGGGGCCATTATGCAGCCTACCATAGGAAATAAGCATGGAAGGAAATTGGAGAGTCTTCCAGGTAAAGAAACCTGGAAAAGCCTACAAAAACACCCAGAGGAAGGGAGTTGTGGGACTTTATAGCTCAGTGTCTTTGGCTATAAATAGAGAAAATATGGAATATTTTAATATAGAAATAATGCTGGGAGTGGTGGCATGCACCTGTAGTCCCAGCTACTCTGAAGGCTGAGGCACGAGGATCACTTGAGCCCAGGAGTTCTGGGCTGTTATGTACTGTGCCCATCAGGCATCTGCACTAAGTTTGACATCAATATGGTGACCTCTGGGGAGTGAGGAACCACCAGGTTGCCTGAGGAGTGAACCTGCCCAGGTTGGAAATGGGGCAGGTCAAAATTCCCCTGCTGATCAATACTGGGGTCTACTCTGTGACTAGCAACTACACTCCAGTCTGGGTAGCATAGCAAAACCCCATCTCTAAAGAAAACGATAATAATAATATAGAAATTCGATGATATAATAGTATCTACATCACCTTGTCACATAAGATGAAAACATATAAAGCTCTAAGAACGCTATGTGTTCATTCTGTGCCAGAACATAATGTCAGCCATGGCAATGACAAATGGAGGAGGAAGAAGAGGAAATCTAAATAAGAGGCTGAAGTAGTCATAGTAAGCAGGGACCAGAGAAAGACGGATCTTGTTGAATTACCCTGAGGGGAATACATTGGCAAATTTTAAGCAGGAATGTGGAATGGTTACATATGTATGTTAGTTGACTGTCCTTGCCAAATGAAAAAAGATTGAGGGAGACAAGACTGGAGGCAGGGAGTGGGGCTGGGACAAGGGTGAAGTGAGGGAGGCATTTGCTTTCTGTGTGCACAACTTGAGGAGGCACCAAAAAACTCAGTAACCAAGATAAATGATATTTTAATTCAATATTTTAGAAAATCAAATTAATGCAAAAATGTCTACAATGAACAACTTACAAAAATGTTAACTAAAGATAGGGTTATTAGGGAGCTCATTGAAAGGATGTTTTATAATCCAAGTGAGAGGTGATGAGAGCCTGAAGCAGAGCATAGCACTGGATGTAAAGATAGTTGGATGGACTATGGAAAACTATGAAAGGAGTTGGGTAGAAGGGGCTGGTGATGCCTTTTACTGAGAGAGGATACACAAAAGCAGGCAAAAGTTTACATGGGGAGACGGCAGAGTGTATCAAAGAGAAAATTAAATTATTTTTGGACATAATGAGCTTAAGAAGCCTCTGCCTCTGATACCTTCAACTGGAGATTCTAATATGCAGTTGAAATATGGAAATATAATGAAGCAAAACTTGTTGCCTTATGAATAGCCCCAGATTTTTTGTTCCTTATCTCTTAGCCTCTAAATTTCTTCACTATTGTTTCCTTGCTGGACAAGTTCTTTGGGAGGAAGGAAAAAGATCTTAAAGGACCTAAGTCTTTGGGGTATAGGAGCAAAAGTTGGGAGATAATTTTTGGAAGGGCAAGGACCAGAGAGTGTCAGGCATGGGGTGGAGCAACTGATGGATCCTGACTTTGTCCCTGAACCATTTCCAGATCATTATACCTTCACCGTCATTGTTTCCTTTATGGTTCCCATGATCAGCTGTGTCAACCCCTAATCTTCGTGGGTACTGTCACTTATTGACAATATGGCCATTTCCTCCTTCTCATCAAAGACTTTGACCCCTGGATAAGCCACACGCTGTTTCTTGTTACTACCTGGAACTCAAACATACCACTCTAGGACTTTAATCTTCCAACTCTTCCCTTAGTCACTCCTAATATATCAGTTCCTTGATATCATCAATACTTAATGGTCCTTGACCCCCTCAACTGGGTGTCTATCACACCTTTCCACCTTTCCTTCCGCCCCTATCCAGATTACACTGCAATAACACATCATCTCAGCCTTTTTTTGTGCCAATATCCTCACTTTTCATGCTTTGTTTCCTGTGGTCCTACCATGTGATAGACCCTCAAATCTGTAAAAACCCTCACAGACATAGGAACAGATTGTACACTACACAAGAGCACCTCTAAAGGGGCCAACTGTAAACAATTTCAAGCCTTGCTCAGTCCTGGGTATATCTGCTCCAAAGGTGCACCTTTCCTGAATCTTCCACATAGTCTAGGGCAGAGGTTCACAAAGTCTGGGCCCCACAGACCAAATCCACCTATTTTTATAGAGCCTACAAAGTAAGATTTATTTTTACACCTCCAAACAACGGAAAAATATCAGAGGATGAGTAATATTTTGTGACATGAATATTTAATTAAATTCAAATTTCAGTGTCAATAAATAAAATTTTATTGGAATACAGCCATGCTCATTTGCTTACATATTGTCTATGGCTAATTTTACACTGCAAAGGCAGAGTTGAATAGCAACTATGTAGCCTGCAAATCCTAAAATATGTACTATCTGACTCTTTCTTCTCCATTCACTTTATCTTATATAAGTACTATCTGGCTCTTTACAGAAAAAATTTGCCTAACCCTGGTCCAGCAGGTTTATTTTCTACTTTGTCCATACTAACAGCTGGGCTGTTAAATATTTGCTAGAAAAAATCCATCAATTATATAGATTGGTACCATAATACATTCATGATTTCTAGCCCTACCTGGAAAATCAACATTACCTGGAAACCCTCTAATTTTCCTAGTCAGCTCTCTCTCCTTTTTTCCTCCGCCTTTCACTCTTCTAAGCCTCCAAATACTTCACCCCCTCATCTCAACAGATGCCTCACTCCTACTTCAAAGTGAAAATAGAAGCCATCAGATTGACACTCCCTCAGTTTCCTGCTACTGCATTTACAAATTCGCCTACAGTTGCCTTTGTTTACTACCTCTTATTTCAGTAGAAGTGGGAACTTTTCACTCATTTAAAGCAAATTCTTCAACCAGTGTTGCGATGGTTAATTTTCTGTGTCAACTTGCCTGGGTTAAGGGATACCCAAATAGCTGGTAAAACATTATTTCTGGGTGTGTCTGCGAGGGTGCTTCCAGAATAGATTAGCATTTGAATCAGTAGACTGAGTAAAGATAATCCACCCTCACCAATGTGGGTGGACATCACCCAATCACTTGAGGGCCCAGATAGAACAAAAACACAAGGGAAGGGTAAGTTTCACTCTCTCTTCTGTAGCTGGGACACCCATCTTCTGCCCTGGGACATCAGAGTTCCAGGTTCTCAGGGCTTACACCAGCCATCCCTACATGCCACTGCCACCCACCCTGGTGTTCAGGCCTTTTGACTGAGAATTATACCATTGGCTTTCCTGGCTCAGACCTTCAGATTCAGACAGAATTACCCCATCAGCTTAATTGGTTCTCCAGCGTGCAAATAACATATCATACTACTTCTTGGCCTCCATAATCTTCTGAATCTATTCCCATAATAAAGCCCCTCTTATATATCTATATATCCTAGTAATTTCATTTCTCTGGAAAACCTTAACTAATGCAGATTTTGGAAACAAGAATGTTTCTAGAGGAACAGAATTTTAAAGATGAGTTTTCTGAATTGGTTTTGGGGTTTCTGGAATTGGCTTTTCAATCTGATTAGATTTAAAGATGCTAAGGATCCCATTTCCAATAGTAAAGAAAGCACTGATAGTCCACGGTGTAAACTATTTATAGGAATATGCAAAACATCAGCATTGGATACTCATAATCAACCACTTATAAGAGGCCAGGAGCTAAGTAACTCTGTATATGACACTTTCAAACATTTTTGGAAAACTATTAATAAGAAATGTAATTATGTTGATTGGTTGCTTCTAATGTCTCTGGACAAAGTGATGAAAGAAAGCCATGAGCTTAGGGCTTTAAATTCCCAGCTCAAGCACCATGACCTAAGAGATTCTAGGTGTGCCCCAAGTAGAGTTTTATGTCCTATAGCCACAGAGATTAAATTGCCAAAAATCAAACATAAGTCCTCTTCCTGCAATTGGCTGGATTATAATGCAAGTTGAACTCCTAGCCTCATAGGGTATCTACTGTTAAAGTGCAGACATTGATTGGGAAAGAGTAGGGCTCTGTAAGATGGGATGGAAACCTGTGGGAAGACCCTAATGAAACTGAGGACATTGAGCCTCTAAATTCTGATGAGTCTTTATTGCCAATAGATGGGGTGTTCTCACAGGCAAAAGTGGCCTCCTCAAACTGAATGGACTAAGTGCTTCGGATGCCATCACCTTCCTCTTCTCCAGTGTCCTATAGTCAAGTCAGTGATTAGCCCTTCTCTTCCCTCAAAGCTCAATGTTTCTCAGTCTATTGTTTCCTTACTATGAACATTTTGACAATGCCATTATCAGTCAAAGGAGTTAGTTAGCCTCACACCCTCCTCCTTGAAACAATTTCTTCACTCGGTTCCCAGGGCACCCCTTTGCTGTTCTCCTTCTTCTTCAATGCTCCAGTCCTCCACTGCCTCATTTGCTGGTTCCTTCTCATGTTCCCAACCTCTAAACTGATACTTTTCAAACTTTTTGGTCTCAGGACTCCCCTTTTACACTCTTAAAAATCACTGAAGTTTTCAAAGAGCTTTTGGTTATGTGTCTTATATCTATCAATATTTACAGTATTAGAAATTAAAATTGGGACTTTACAAAAATTATTGACTAATTTGTTTAAAAATAATGATTACAAACTTACTACTGTGTTTCCCTGAAAATAAAACTTACCCATAAAATAAGCCCTAGCAGGATTTCTAAGCATTTGCGCAATGTAAGCCCTACTCCGAAAATAAGACGTAGTGGTGGGCGTGGCTGCGCAGCCTATCTGCACAACCCATGCATTTCATCACGGGGCGGTAAAGAAGCAGCCCTTCTCATCTGCCCCATTGTGACAGCTACTATCCCAGAGGTGACCGGAAAGGTGCTGGCAGCCCCACCAACAAGGTCGGCTCCTCCTGTCAGGTCCCAGCCAATGCTTCTAAAGGAAATAGAGTCGCAAGAAATTCAGGATGGAATTCGGGGTTTGGAGAGTTATGATGATGTTCCAGAAGAAGACGAATTAACTACATTTGAATAAATGTAGATTGTTGTGCTGTACTTAAAAAAAATAACACATCCCCTGAAAATAAGCCCTAGGGTGTCTTCTTGAGGAAAAATAAATATAAGACCTTGTCTTATTTTTGGGGAAACATGGTACCAACCCATCTTAATGAAAAAATAGCTATGTTTTCAAAACATAAATACCATTTTATGGAAAAGAACAATATTTTTCAAAACAAATTAGTAAGAAGACTGGCATTGTTTTATATTTTTGAAAATCTCTTTACTGTCTAATTTAGGGATCCAGGTCTGCAAACTACAGCCCACAGGACAAATTCAGCACACTGCTTATTTTTGTAAATAAAGTTTTATTGGAACGGAGCCATGCTTATTAACTTACATATTGTTTATGGCAGCTTTCTCCCTACAATGGAAGAGTTGCATATTTGTGACAGAGACCATATGGCACGCAAATCCTAAAATATCAACTAAACTTTTATAGAAAAAGTTTTCCCACTCCCAGTATAATTTAATAGAAGACAGCTGGAGTCTCACTTCTGCTTCTAACTCAATCTATTGTAATATGTTGTTTGGATTGAAGCGCATGAAGAAAACCTGACTTCATTCAGGCAATATATTTGGAAAAGGAAGGAGTACTTTAAGAGCCTTTTGAAATTATTGTGAATACTCTCCTTTGATTCTGCACCTAAACTCCAAGTGATAGTTTTTTAAAGATTAATTGCAAAGTGCAATCTGAAACCTTATCAATGAACTTTTTCTACTCAGTTAACATTAAAATCTACTTTCTATCCTGCACTTGGAATGGCTCTTTTACCCATGCATGATTTTATAACATTATGCACTGGTCATTTGGAAAATGTTGACACATTACATTATATAATATCGAAAAATCACATTTGCTAATATCACCACTGATCTCATTAGACAAATATTGGGAAGCTGTCAAGTTCTCAGAGGCAGATATGAATTTTCCAAAATTTTAATTTTTGCTTGAAAGCTCAAATTTTATCACTGACAACAAATGCTGCCAGTTGTTTTTATTTCACTTGGTTTATTTTCAAGAAAATGTCTGCCAAAATCCCAAATTTGAATAAGCCTAATTTTTCTCTTAGTTGTTTTTTCAAGTAAAAATTGTGTTCCATGAAAAAAAAAAAAAAAAAGGCAGTTCAGCCTGCAATTCAAACAATGGCGCAAGACAACCAAAAAGGCAGCCAAAGTACTTTGGTTTGTGCCAGAAGTGCTTTATGAAGACATTCAATGTCATTGCACAGAATGTTAAATAGATGTGTACTGAAGGGTTGAAATTTGATAAAATCAGTAATGTTTACTTTCTCCTCGGGGGCATTATTAAGTGAAAGTGGCATTTTTTTTTTTTTTTTAGTTACAAAAGCAGTAGTGGTGAAAAATACAATGACTTCTAATAGAGTTTGGTACCACTGTCTTGATTTGTGGTAAAGTGACTGCAGTTTTACCTGCCATTGTTTTTGCATGTTCAGTGCAATTGTCAACACAGTAAAAAGAAAAGGAAAAGAAAAAAAAGGCAGATAAAGACTTTTGTATTATTATGAAAATAGTTTTGACCTCCAGGATTCCATGAAAGGGTCTCAGGGAACCTCAGGGGATCACAGAACATACTTTGAGAACTGCTGCTTGGAACAATGGGCTGTCTGTCCCAAGGCTTAGTCACAATTTACTCTCAATGTATAGAAAATTCCATCCAGTTTCATGGCTTTTAATACTCTTTCTATGCTCACAACTCCTAAATTTATATCTCCAGCATAAATCATTGTCCTGTAGATTGGATATCTATAGGGATTTCAAAGTTAATATTCCCAAACAGAATTCCTGTTACCGTCCTCTCCCAGCTTGTTGTTTTCATATTCTTTCACATGTCATTTAATGATCTCATCATCTGACCAGTTAGTCAGGCAACAAATATTTAAGCCATTCTCAATTCCTTCTTTCTTCCATACTTCACATTCAATCTGTCAATAAAACTTATAGATTCAGAATCCAGATTCTGACCATTTCTCGTCATCTGAACTGCTACTACCTAAGTGCCACCACTATATCTCTTCTAGCTTATTGCATCACCTTCCTAAATGGTTTCCCTATTTCTTCCCTTGGCTACTTATGGGTTTTTTTTTTTTCCCCCTTTCCCAACATAGCAACCAGAGTAATCCTCTTGAAAAGGTCAGATCATGTCACTCTTTGGCTAAAAAAACTAATGTCTTCCCTTCTCAGAATAAAAGCCAAAATTCTTGCAATGGTGTATTATTATCTATCGCTGCATAGAAATCAACCTCAAAACTTAGTACCTTAAAACAAAATCCATTTTATTTGCTCATAATTTCGTGGATCAGGGAAATGTGGGCTGGACTTAAGTGAGAGATTCTTCTAGCAATCTTGCCTGCAGGCTCATGTGACTGAAATCGTATGGTAGCTTGACTTGGGCTAGATTGTCTAGGAAGAACTCACATATATGATGGTTAGTGCTGCTGTTGATTGGGCAACATGACTCCAGCATGAAGCAGACTAGCTGAGGCTTCTTCACATGGCAATCTGAAGGCTACATAGACAGGGAAAAACAAATCACAGGGGCCAGGCGTGATGGCTCATGCCTGTAACCCTAGCACTCTGGGAGACCAAGGCAGGTGGATTGTTTGAGCTCAGGAGTTCGAGACCGGCCTGAGCAAGAGTGCAACCCCATCTCTATTAAAAATAGAAAGAAATTAGCTGGACAACTAAAAATATATAGAAAAAATTGAGCCGGGCATGGTGGCACATGCCTGTAGACACAGCTACTCAGGAGGCTGAGGCAGAAGGATCGCTTGAGACCAGGAGTTTGAGGTTGCTGTGAGCTAGGCTGATGCCATGGCACTCTAGCCTGAGCAACAGAGTGAGACTTTGTCTCAAAAAAAAAAAACAACAAAAAATACAAATCATAGGGCCAAGCCTGGAGTCAATGTGGGAGGGGACTACCCAAGGTGTGATCAGTGGTGTGTCAAGTGTGGGACACTGGGGCAGCGGAACAGTGGGAGCAGTCTACCCTGGGAGCAGGCACTAAGGGGACATATTGTCCATTGAGCATTTTGAAATAATACTAAGACCTACTAAAAGATGGCTTGATTTTTATTGGTACCATAAACCATTGATTTTAAACAATGGTAATAACATTTTCCTTCCTGAAAAATTCTCTTGTTGGTTTAAGTTCTAAACAATTGTTATAGACATCCTTTTTAATAGCACATATATGTTTGAATTTAATACATTTTTATTACTTTTTAAATAAGCATTTTATTCTACATAGTAGCTAATTCAGAGAACTTCCAATTATATAGTAACCTCCAACACACATAGACTCAGTTGCCTGTGTTGGTTTCAAGATTAAATTTGTAACATTTATGAATAATTTGAGCCCCTTTGGATCCCAGTTTCTGTCTCCAATCCCTGCGGCACTACCTCTTCCTGAATTTTTACAATAGATTCTAAATAAGAAATGATAGCAAAGTGATAGTAAAGATGAAAGAACAGTACTTGTTCTTCAATTTTGTCATTGTATGTGCCCAGTTGGAATTTTTATTTGTTTAAAATTGGAGTGGAGGCCAGGTGTGGTGGCTCATGCCTGTAATCCTAGCACTCTGAGAGGCCGAGGCGGGAGGATCACTCAAGGTCAGGAGTTCGAGACCAGCCTGAGCAAGAGTGAGACCCCATCTCTACTAAAAATAGAAAGAAACTACCTGGACAACTAAAAATATATTTAAAAAAAAATTAGCCAGGCATGGTGGCACATACCTGTAGTCCCAGCTACTTGGGAGGCTGAGGCAGGAGGATCGCTTGAGCCCAGGAGTTTGAGGTTGCTGTGAGCTAGGCTGATGCCACGGCACTCTAGCCCAGGCAACAAAGTAAGACTCTGTCTCCAAAATAAATAAATAAAATAAAATTGGAGTGGAACAGTGCTGTGAGATAAAGTATTTTTATTTGACAAATATAAGTTTTAATTTATACATGAACTACTTTATTGAATTTGAACATCTTTAATATTAAAGTATATTCTTTTAAAATTATTACTTCTTGTTTTAAAGCTAAAGAACAAATTGAGAAAAGAAACATTAATGATGATGTTTCATGACACTATTTAGTAGTTGTCTAAATTGCCCCTTTTGTAGACATTTCAGTGTTATCAATATTTAGTTATTAGGTAATTAATTACATAAAGTAGTATTACCTCTAATTATAATCAAAGGATCAAAGTTCAAGCTGTTAGGTAGGTATAAAAACCATTAAACAAATTTTTACTATGTTTCTTTTCTGGCCATTATTATGATTAATTTTATTTCATGATTATTTTTGAGAATCATTTTGTCATATTGAAAAGGGAAGTGTTAAAAATTATCTGTTGGCTGGGTGCGGTGGCTCCTGCTTGTAATCCTAGCTCTCTGGGAGGACACTCTGTCTCAAAAAAAAAAAAAAAAAAAATTATCTGTCTGCTTGGAAGATGAAAAAAATTCTGGAGATAGATGTTGGTGATGGTTGCCAACAATGTGAATATACTTAATGCCACCGAATTGTACACTTAAAAGAAGTTAAAATGGCAAATTTTATGTCATGTATGTTTTACCACAATTTAAAAAAAAACACACTCCAGACTATTAAACTGGAATCTCTAGAGGTGGGACCTAAGTACCTTTTATTTGTGAGTCTACTTGGAAGTAGTTAAGAACAGAATTGATACCAAGAAAAATGGGATTTGTGATGAAGAAGCCAGATTTGGAAAACTCCCAGAGGGAAGAAAAGGAGAAAAAAGTATCAAAATAATGAGAAAGATGATGGTAAGGATGGAGGATGGTGAATAAAACTCCAATCTGATAGTTACAGGATTGCCTGTAGAGCAGACAAGAACAACTGGAACAGAAACAATGATCAAAGATACAATTGAGGAAAACATTGCTGAGAAAAAAAGAAAAAGAAAAACGACAATCAACTGAGCCTATAATTAGAAAAGCTTGCTGTACTTTAGGTAAAGTCAGTAACAGGAGACTCACACCTATATAGAAGCTGGAAAGAATGATGGTTTATTTTATATAACCAATCAATTTTGGTTTTTAAAAAAATTAGGCCGGGCGTGGTGGCTCACGCCTGTAATCCTAGCACTCTAGGAGGCCGAGGTGGGCGGATCATTTGAGCTCAGGAGTTCGAAACCAGCCTGAGCAAGAGCGAGACCCTATCTCTACTAAAAATAGAAAGAAATTAATTGACCAATTAAAAAAATTACTCTTTGTGTTAAATGTTCTAAGTATACTGCTGGTATGGACACAAAGTAGCATGATTCACTTGGGGCCATTACAGAAATAATCTACCACAAAGGCTTATGAAATAGGCAACCATATATCCTACTTCTCCCAGGACATTTACTATTTGTGCTCATTGACTGGGTATTCCATTCAATTTAGCATCTTCCTGGATTTTTCATTTTAAATGAAGTGTTATTATCATTGTAAATGAAGTGTTATAATTCAATAGATATTTTTGGTAAGCCTTCACTTTATACTTCCAGCTTCTGTCATGGTTTCTACTAGTAGCATGTGAGATGTGTGTGCACTAAACAGGGTCCTCAGCTAAACTCATGTCAAATCTTAAAGATAATCAGTGACAACTTGTCTCTTTTCCCAACCCTTTCCAGATATAGAATAACTAACACTTCCTTTTGAAGCTAGCATTCAGGGAACTTGCTGATTTAAAAAGATGCACTTTAAAAAGACATGAGTGGCTAGGGTCAGCCGAGTTTGGTCTCAGGTGGCAATGAGAGAAGTGTTTAACACAGCTGTTCCTTCCAGCCACTTAGTTTATCAGCCGGTTGCGCTGTGACCTGTGCCTGGCCCGTGCTTCAGCCTGCAAGATGTACATATCCACCAGGCTACCAGTCCCTGGAGATGAGTGAGAAACATAAGAAATTGTTGATTAGAAGTACATGAAGTATGTGCAGGGAATAGAGGCAGCATAGTCCTGCTATAGAGCATATTGAGAAGTCTGAGAGTTTTTGCTACAGTAGTTATGTCATTTCTTGCATGATTCACATACACAGTTGTTTATTTATATTATTGTTTGGTAATGTGTTTTTATTGTACAGTAAGCCCTTTTAGCAATAATGAACTAAAAATAAAATAGATGTACATTGTATTATTATTATTATTTTTTTATTTCATCATATAATGGGGGTACAAATATTGTTAGGATTACATACATTGCCCCTACCACTCCTCCCCCCCACGTGCCAGAGCCTCGAGTGAGTCCAGTACCCAGGTGGCCCGCATGGCACACATTATAACTCTACACTTCCCCCCACCTCCCGCCTGCCCTCCATCCAACCAAAGGTTTTTTTTTTTTTTTTTTACCCTTTGGATACATTGTATAACTTTGCCACACCCTAAGAAGGGTTAGAGGTATGCCCATCCCCACAACAATCCTATCCACAACCCAAATATGTGGGTATTACCCCCCCACCCGCCTGCCCTCCATCCAACAAAAGGTTTTTTTTTTTTTTTTTTACACTTTGGATACATTGTATAACTTTGCCTCACCCTAAGAAGGGTTAGAGGTATGCCCTTCCCCACGACAATGCTCTCCACATCCCTATGATGTGGGTCTTACCCCCCTCCCGAAACCCTGGTATACACTACCACCATTTGAGCACCATAGTTTTTGTATTATTCTGCTAAGTGCGCCATAACAAAGTACCCATAAAGTGGGAGGCTTAAACAACATAAATGTAT
>CAUYPO010097186.1:0-17345 GCA_963574435.1 Cheirogaleus major
TTTTTGAAAAGTACAAGCAAAATATTTGATAGAATGTCCTTCCATTTGGGTTTGTCTGATTTGTCTTCATGATTAAATCCAGGGTGTGCATTTTCGCTAGGTATACCCTAGAAATGATGTTGTGTCTTTCTCAGGGCCTCATACCAGGAAGCACATGATATCAATTTGTCCCATTACTGGTAATACCGGCCACTTGGCTAAGTTGGTATCTGCCAACTTTCTCTAACATAAAGTTATAATTTTTCCTTTTGTAATTAATAAATATCTTGTAAGAAGGTACTTGGAGACTAAGTACATATCCTGTGTCTCGCTGTACTTTTGTTCTATAGTTTTAGGGATCCTTTGATGATTCTTGCCAGAAATAATTATTCAAAAACTGTACTTTTCCCACGATAGTATGTACCTTCCGCCCCCAAAAAAGCAAGAGAAATCTACCTACATGTGCTGGTATGTACAAAAAGCCTATTCTCTATTATTGAGAGTTAAAAAGCAAGTTGCAAACAGTTTATATAATTCCATGTTAAACAAAATGCAATGTACACACATTATACATTATAGAAAATATTTGGAAAGATACCAAATGGATAGCAATGTTTACTCTTTATCAGGAGAACCAGGAACTTCTACAGTTTCATTTATTTTTGTGTAAGTTAAAAACATGTTCAACTACAAAAATCCAACTGCAGTGACTTAATTGATGCAGACTTTTAACATGCAAATGAAAAGAATATAAGAAGCAATCTTCCTTTCAGCTCCACCATCCTGAGCTCTTAAATTCTTTCACGAAATGAAGCAGTACTTTCAGACATCACATCCATGTTCAAGGAAATTGGCAAGAAAGGGGGTGGACCATACCATTGTCATTTAACTTGGCACACTATTAAGAGTAAAATGGGATGCTATTAACAATTACACAAGGACAAAAGGTGCCAAGCAGGACTGATCCACGGAAACCAAATGTGTAGCTCCAACTATAACAGAAGAACCTGCTGAGGGTGGAAAAGAAAACTGAATTCTGTCTGGACAAGTCAGAGAGTGGGATCCTAGTTTAAAAATAAATAGGACTTTGTCCTGAAAGGATACAGGAAAGAGAAAAGGAGTAAAAGCCAGGGGTAACATCCTCAGAGAAAGCACTGGATAGTGAAAAAGAGTAACATATTTAGGAACAGCTAAACTATAAAATGTGAAATGGAGAAGAAAGATAAGCAATAAAGTTGGGGCCAAATCATGAACAGAATTACTCTAAGGGTTTTGAATTTTATCATGTAGACAGTAGAAATGTTGGACTTCTGGATTAATGTCATATTTCCACAACACCTTGTGAAATCATCTATCTAAATCATTGCTATATAAAATGATAGCAAAGGAATTAAAATTTAAATCCCAGCTGGACACAGTGGCTCACGCCTAGGATCACTTGAAGCCACGAGTTCAAGACCAGCCTGAGCAACACAGCAAGACCTTGTCACTACAAAAAATAGAAAAATTAGCCAAGTACAGTGGCACATTCCTATAGTCCCAGCTACTCGGGAGGCTGAGGTGGGAGGATTGCTTGAGTCCAGGAGTTCAAGGATGCAATGAGCTATTACCGCACCACTGCACTCTAACCTGGATGACAGAGCAAGACCCTGTCTCAAAAAAAAAATTAAAAAATTAAATAAAAACAATTAAATCCACCAAGGACAAAGACAATAAACAAGACATATAAAGCAATTTTTAGAAGATACAAGATAAATGACTTAGAGTGAAATAAATTAAACAGATACCAATAAAAATCAAGGACAAAGAAAACACTCAGGAATTAAGAGATGTCAGATACATTTTAAGGTTGAGGTGTGGGGTTATAAGCAGCTGGACATCTAAGCAAGGAGCTCTCAAGACTCCCTCCCGTCCTCATCCTGCATAGCAAAGTCATATGCCTGCCATTTTATTGCTAGCACCTGCTAAATGGCTGACACATGCTAAGTAAATGAATAAATAAGATAGTATAGATCACGGACAGGCAAACTTTTTCTTTAAAGGCCAGATAATATATATTTCTTGCTTTGCAGGCCAAGTGGCAAAATGGAGGATACTGTAGGTATTTACATAATTGTTTAAATGTGGCCATTTAAAAATGTGAAAACCATTCTTAGCTCAAGAGCCATAAAAAATATAGGTAGCAGGGTGTATTGGCCTGAAGGCTATAGTTTGCCAATCTTTGGTTCATAGGACTTCATGAGAGCTTAGATGTTGAGTATGAAAGAAAGAAGCATAAAGGATGACTCTAAAGTTTTTGGTCTGTACCAGTTACAAGAATGAAGGAGTTTTATCTGCTGAGATTGAGAAGATTACAGAAGGAAGAAGTTGGAGGCAAGAGAAAAATCAATAGCTCAGTTTTAGAAATGTTAAGTTTAAGATAGACATCCAAGTGGAAAAGTAGAATAGGTGGTGGCATGTATGAATATGAGGTTCAGGGAACAAAGTCTAGGTTGATGATGTAACTTTGAACTTTATTAGACACAGAATTTAAGAATATGAAACTGCATGAAATCATCAAGAGAGTGAGTACAGATAAAGAAGAGGTGTAAATAGAGAAGAGGTATAAAATTGAGCCTGAGCCACATTAATCTTTAGAACCATTTTGTGCAATATGGCAGCTATTACACCATGTAACAACTACTGAGCACTTGAAATGTGGCTACTTCAAACTGAGATGTGCTGTAACTAAGTACATACCAGGTTTAGAATACTTAGTACAAAAGAAGAATGCAAAATATCTCATTAATATTTTTAAATCAACTTTTATTAATATTAAATATTGACTAATATTTTAAATTCAAATATTTTAGACATATTATGCTACATAAGATATGCCATGAAAACTGATTTCACCCATGACTACTAGAATATTAAATTAAACTATATATGTGGCTTACATTATATTTCTATTGTATAGTACTGGGTTAGATAATGAGATGACAGACAAGAACTACCAGTGAGGTAGGAAACCAGGGAAGAAAGACATCTTAAAGTCAAGGAAAGAATTTGTTTTGAGGATGGAGTGATAACTACGTCAGAATCTGCTGATAATTCAAGTTTCAGACCAAACCTTAACCATGGGGCTTAGCAACATTGACGTCTTTGATGACCACAACATTGTAGTTATGGTGAAAGAAGGGTTCAAAGCTTAATTGGAGCAGATTCAATAAAAAAAAGATGAGAGAAACAGAGACAGTGGGTATGAACACCTCTTTTAAGGATCTGGCTGAAAAGAAGATTAAGGAAGATTAAGATATGGGCAGAAGATGAAGGATGATATTATGCTAAGAATGGTTGTTTTAACAAGAGAAACAAAAAGTATGTTTGTATGCTGATGTGAATGATTAATAAGGGGGCAAATTCATTATGCAAAGATAGACGGGAGAACTGCTACAGCAATGTCTTTGAATATAAGACAGGGCATGAGATCAATGCACAAGCAGAATGAAGCACGCTTAGACAGGATTACAGAAGGTTCATCTATGTAACAGAAACACAGGAGAACACAGGACATGTATGCTGATAGGTGAGAGGACTGCTTCTATTTAGGCAGTATAATAGGAAGGTAGGTCATGTGCTTAAAGTGAGGAGAGTGGAAGTGTTGGCAATCTTAAGAAAGTGGGAGTAAAAAAAACTAGGAAACTGTAATGACTGCCAGGTAGTACTCAATGCCCACTTGAAGTTAGTGGTCATAAATTGGAAGTAGGACCAACCAGTGTGAATGTGTATTTCTCCAGTCACAGTGAAAAGGGCAGGTTTAAGGGCAGAGTAAGCAAAGGGTTGGATTTAACTAGGACTGAGGTACAATAAGGGAAGAGGGGAAGGGGGTTTAAAGTATATGCAAGGGAGTGATTATAATAAAGGAAAATGGTATTTATTTTTGAAGAAGAAGGACAAGAAGGTAGTAATAATAGAGAAAAGATGATATGATGAATGAATTGAAGTTCAGGAGAGAATGGAAGAACTGTAGGAGTCAGAGCACAAGCAATCTATAAACAGAGGTGGTGGTCTGAGAAAGGGATGCTTCAAACTGAGATCATTAAAGGGTTGCAATGCTCAAATCTAAGATATGGTGATTAAAAAGAGAAATTCTAGATTGAATCCTGCACGTAACGGGAAAGATGCTACAAAGGATTGGGTCAACTGAAAGAAATGGAATGTGGATAGTGATTACAGATTTATTGAGGCTAACAATTGTGTTGTGGTTGTGTAGGAAAGTACCCTTTTACTTAATAGAGGCACACTGAGGTATTAGGGGGAAGAAGGTCATAATGTATGCAACTTCCCAATGGTTAAGGGGAAAAAAATACACACGCACGCAGGTGCACGTGCGCGAGAGACAGAGCAAGTAGAAAAGCAAATAGGGCAATATGTTAACAACAGCTGCATTTCCCTAAGAAATATACAGTGTTCTCTGTGCTGTTACTGTAATTGTTCTGTTTGGTTGAAATTATTTCCCAATAAAATTTTTTAAAAAGATTAAGGGAAATAATAACTGCTCATATCATTCACACACATACACACAAATTATGTAAGTACTTGTATTCCCATCCTTATCAATCTGATGTATTATAAAAATTCCTAATCTTTGCTAAAAATGGGTAAAAAAATAGTATCTCATAGTTTTAATTTGCATTTCTCTTAAGTGAGGTTAAATATCTTTTCTTATGTCTAAAGGCCATTTTATTTTCTGTAAACTATCTTCTGTTTTTTAGTAACCTTCTTATACTTAAAATATTTCATCTATCTGGAATTTATTTTGAAGTGAAATGATAAGAAAGTAATTTTCAAGTATGCTAATCAATTGTTCCAGCACTATTTGTTAAAGAAATCCTTTCTCTGCCCCATTGACTTTGATGTCCTTTTAGGTGTATTTTGAGAATATAAGTATTTAGAATAATCTGTATTTCTTTACTTATTCATTAACTCAAACTAATCTTTTTATAAAATTCTATCCAGTGGAAAAGAGTTTTCATAATGACACCCACATCAATTGGTTATTTGGTAGCTAAATAACCAATGAGTCTACAAAAAGTAGACAGTATTCCATAAACAATTCAGATGACATACATTCAAATGTGGAACACCTTGTTGAGTATATCTTTAATCATTCTCACATATACAATATAAATTTAGAAAATTTATATCCAATGAATCAGTATTGGAACCTAAGATATTTATTTTGGATCAGTAATAGCATTAAAAGAAAATTTACCAGTTTCCACATATGGAAGAATTTAACAAAAATATTAGTTATCAATAATTTCAAATCTGAAACCTTATTCTTTATGGTAAGGGGAAAAAAATCTTTCTATGTCTAAAACTCATACCACTTCCTCAGGTGATATACTTAAAACAAACTGGAGGAACTGTTTTAGTTTTTGTTGTTGTTCATTGTTTTTTTTTTTAAATAGATTTAAGGGGTACAAGTTGAATTCTGTTACATGTATAACATATGAACATGTAACATGTGTTATATATAAATGAATAACAATGAAGTCTGGGCTTATAGTGTGTCCATCACCCAAATAGTGTACATTGTACCCAATAGGTAATTTTTCATCCCTCATCCCCTTCTACCCTCACCCCTTTTCAGTCTCTACTGTCCATTACACCACTCTGTGTCCTTGCATAGCCACCGCTTAGCTCCCACTTATAAGTAAGAACATACGGCATTTATTTTTCTATTCCTGAGTTACTTCACTTAGGATAATGGAAACTTGAGAAAAATGTTATATTCTAAAACAATCTTCATATCCTTCTTTTCCTTAGCCCCCCTCTAATGCAAAGACTGAAAGTTCAGCCTTTTTGTCTTAAAATTTGTAAGAGACTTGAGGACAAGAACTATCTCTTCTATTTTCTCTGTGAAACCCCACAATACCCAAAACAGTACTCTGTACATAATGGATACTCAATAAATGTGGGTACTAACAGAAAGAATATACACTAAAATCAAAGCCCTTCTCCAACAAAACTGGATTACTTTAGCCAATATACTTGTAAACAGCAAAAGCATCACTTTTAAAAACTGTTTTTGCAACCTTAAACACTTTAAGCAGCAGAAATAAAAATAAGAAATATGTCTACAATGGAATATTACTCAATTATAAGAAACGACAGTGATCTAGCACCTCTTATATTTTCCTGGATTGAGCTTGAGCCCATTATCCGAAGTGAGGTGACACAAGATAGGAAGAACAGGCTCCACATGTACTTGCCATCAAATTGGCACTGACTGATTAACACTGTGGTGCTCACAGGGTAGTAATATTCTCCAGGGATTAAGGGGTTGGGGGGGTAAACTCACAGCTAAAGGACACGGTGAGCATTGTGGAGGGGAAGGGCATGCCTCTAACCCTCACTACGGAGAGGCAAATACATAAAATGTAACCAAATGTTTGTGCCCTAATAATACCCTGAAATTAAAAAAAAAAAAAGAAAAGAAGAGAAAAAAATAAAAACTGTTTTTAACTATACATGTGGATAAAAATATGTATCATAAAATCATTTAAATACATCAGAGTGAATAAGGTGGTCAATGAACTTCAGGAATACTTATAATCACAAAATCTTACCTCTTCAAAAACAGCAGCTTTATTTACTTTTTCCCTTGCAATGTCACAGATTTTCAAGATTCCCAGAGCAAAAGCTTTCATGGCAGGATCTTCTATAAAGTCTGGATTATGAATGTAAAGGCACGTAAACACTGTCTGTGCCAAGGAATGGCCTTCTAACCACGTTATCTATTAAGAAATAAAAGAGTATACATATTTAAGGTAATACACAGAGTCTGCAAAGTCTAAGTTGATCTTACAGTTACAGATCCAAATAAGCATAAGATTAATCATAAGATTTAAAAGATAATTAAAGGGAAGGTCAGAAATGACAAGTTAGAATTCACTTCCATTGACTAAAGTTTTTCAAGAATCATATACTATAAATGATACATTATCTATAGGAAGCTTTCTCATATATTAATCAGTTTGTAATATATTTGGAAACTAATGAAGTTAGAGTACCTCCTAACATAGGCATCCAAAAGCAATCAATTCCACAGTGTAGTTAATAAAAGTCCATAAACTAGGAAATACACAATTTTAGATCCAGGTCCTTAGCCACTCATTCAATTCTTCTTTTTTATCCTCACCACCACACAGCCAACAGCATTAACTCTCACCTAGACTATTGCCAAGAAACTATGCAATAGTTTTCCTACATCCTATCTCTAATACCCCCAATCAGAGAGATCTTTCTAAAACACTAAGATAATCATTAAATGCTATTTTACTGAGTAGCTACCATACGCTTGGCACCATGTCCTAGAGGATGGGAATACCAATAGCCAATAGCCAAAATGGAGTAACTATTATGTCCCAAGTTTTACGCTAGGTATTTTTATGTCTTATCTCATTTTTTCCCTAAGTTTGAGAAGGGTGGTATTTTTCTTTTATGTGTAAAGAAACAGCACGAGTTATTTAATTATTTATTTGCCCAAGTTTATAGAGTTGTAATTTATACTAAAGGCCAAGATTGCTGCAATGAAACAAGATACATGCTACAGTATTAAAAAATGAGAAATGGGCATGAAAAATATAATTAAGGTATGTTTTTGGTATAACTAGTATGCAGAAGAAAGACCTCCCTCACTAAAAACCAACTGCCTATTAAAGCCCAAACTCTTAGATACAATCCCAAGAGTCTCAAAGAATAGTTCCTCAATTTTGGCAAAAGCCCTCCCTCTGTTTACCCTCCCTTCCTTCTCCACTACTCTCCACTAGTCTCACACTCCTCCCACTTGGCCCCCTGCCAGATGTCAGCCATAAACAGCTGTTCCTGATTCCTCAAACTGAACATTTTCACACTGCCATGCCTATATCTTCTTTGCCTGCAATACTGTCAACTTTCCTGTCACATTCTTCAGTACCTCATATCAGTATCACCTCCCTTCTACACCCTTTCTTATACTCCCAGACATAATTAGCTCCTATTACCACAGCACCACTATTAATGCATTTACATGCTAACAGAATTGTTTCTTTACATGTCTGTCCCCAGCAATCTTCCAATGTCCTTCCCTACCCAACTAGGACTGTGAATTATTAAAAGGTAATAAAGATATCTTTGAGGGAAAGAGACAACTTTGGAGGATGAAGGATCAAAGATTCAGATTCTGGGTAGGCCCCTTCCTAGCAATGTAACTCTAGGCAGATAATATAGATTAACTAATGGAGGTGATAAGATCTAAGTGAAAATTATACAAGTAAAACACCTAATAAAACTACTGTACACATACTGGCAATCAATAAATAAATGCTGAATGAACAAATGAATAAATTTTACATATAACTAAGAATGATGATTTAATGTTAATTTAAAAAGAAAGGAATAAGAAAGTAGAGGGGGGAAAAAAGCGGTATAAATGAGAATTTTTCCACAATTAAACAACACTGTGTCTAGGGAAGACATATAACCAGCAAATACAAATCACTAAAACATTTTCTTCACAGAAGATGGTGAGTTTACTTTAATTTATCCTAGATTAGAAAAAAATCTCTCCAAAGCCATTCCAAAGTTCCCTTTGTTTCAATTCCATGCTTATTTATGGAACCTCCCAATTACAGATTTATTTCCTAGGTAACTTGAGAACAAAAAGGATATTATGAATAATGGTTATAATATTATCTTCATTGAAAAGAAGAAAATGAGAACCTAAGATTATGTAGATGAGAAGATGAAATCTTGTTTCCTGTGGCATAACCTGGCCTGCTAATCTTATCTGCTTAATCTTACTAGGCTCAGCATTATGTGTTCATACTCAACATCAGTGTATATGCTTTTAAATTCCAAGAGTTAGGAAAGTCATAGGTTTTTAAACTAACCAATAGTCTTATTTTCATTCTTACCAAACAGCAAAAACATGTATCCATTATCCCTATCAGTTCAGGCAAGGTGAGGTCTTTAATTTTAATGGTGCCATCCTAAAAAAGGGGGGGAAATATGACATATATAAGCAGAAATCCTTAAAAATGTATGTTTACTATGCACAGCAGCATTTTGGTTTTCAAATAATATTTAAAAATAGTGATTCTAAGAAAAAGTTATCTCATCACCTGATAAAACTAAGATACCAAATTAACTCTGTATTCTTAAAGCCATTATATCTTTTTTAAAAATTTTATTTTTAACTGACAATTATTAAAAAAATTCCTTAAACAGGTCTTCAATAAGAAAAATCAAAGCCTCTCTAAATTGAAATAAAGATCTTTATAATGAAAAGTCAAACCAACAAGTATTTTAAAAAGCACAATTCAAATCAGTTTTAATTAGTAATAAATATGAATCATTTTAATGACCCAAAACTACTTATAAAGAAAAAAACCAAACATTTTTAAAAAACACTTCCCTTAAGTTGGTTAACTATACTACTTATAAATTTTGTTTACACTAGCTATTTGCTTAGCAAATACTTCTTCGAAATATATGCAAAATTAAGTTCTGTGGCAACTACAAAGGAATTTCTAAATCAATACTCACTGAGTACATTTTAAATTCACTACTACAAACCTTTTACTTAATATATCCAGCCATGTGCTACCATTCTTGTTATATTAACAATGGCTGGATACTTTCCAGACATCCCTTGTATTGGTACACAAAATTTAATCCCTACACCAATTATCCTGTATTTGAATATACAGTCAAATGTTTTCAAAAATTAATTTTAAAAAATACAATGCACAAATGCACAAACTTACAGCAAGTTTTTAATGAAGACCTCACACAATTTCCAGATTTCAACAGACAGAGATATGTAACTAAAGGTTATAATCAATCCTTGTTTATATACTTAAGATGCTTTTAAGGAAATACAATTTAATATACTGTTTGACTTCATTATTAAGCACAGCATTTTAACATACAAAATAACAAAAAATAAAACACAAAAAGTACAATGGTGACTACCTTAATAGCTTGTTCAAAATTGAGAACTTTTCTATTAACTTGGTTTCCAATCATGCCAGCATCCATCTTGGGATCCATCATTTCAATAGCAGACATTGCTTCAAAAAGACCAAATCTGCAAATAAAATAATTAACCCCCAAAATTGTTTTTGAACCAATAAGTCTGCTTTCCACAATGGCACAAAAATTATGATAGTACTTTTAAAAACTACAGTATTCTATGTATTTAATCTTCCCAACTTGCTAACATTATTTCAATTAATCATCCTTAAACATAAATTATTTCATGTACTTGCCACTCAAGTTATTTTACATGCACTATAATTAAGACGTAAAAGATGTTTTTCATGCTTCCTTCAAAAAAGTTGCACGTTAGAAACTTTTGGAAAAAAGAGATTAACTGATTTATAATAGATTTCACTTTGCCTTCCTTAAATAATTTTCTCTAACATTCAGAAAATCATATTTGGAATAATCATTATCAAATGTAACTTTTACATTTTTTCATTTTCTTTATATCTTAAAAGTACAATAATCTGCCACATTACAGTCTACAAAACCCAAAGTTTTGGCAATCACAAAATGAAAAACGATCCTGAAATCCTGATGGCCTGGTACTTGTGGATAATTCATCATAAAAGCAGAGAGTTGTGAGGCACTGTGGACTGACTACTAAGTATGTCATTAACTGAGACATGCCTCAAGAAATGGGAGAGGAAAAGGAAAGCCTAAAAGAAAGTTTGACTAGGCATCAAACTACTGACTTCATATTTGCTTGGTCTAAGCTATTAGACTACCAAGAAAATAAAGACATCTACCTCATCACACTAAATCATTTCTCTCAGATAAAAAGCAGCAATGAGACATCAAAAAGAGCTTTAACGAGACCGACTCTCTTTCCCTGCAATCTCTCTAATTTCTTAATGCTTCAATTTAAGATATTCTGATATGATTATAGGATATTATTAAAGACAATTCTCATCTAATCAAAACCCAAATGGTATTCTTCAAAGAGACTGCCAAGCCAAAAGAGATAATACTAAAGAATGGAAGAGAATTTTGTCAGTAAAAACAACAGAGATTCACCAAATATTAAATGATACCAGAAAGCTATAATAATTAAAAGCATTCTAAATAGATCGATGGAAAAGAATATAAACAGTTCACAACCACATTTCTGTGGGAACTATGTATGATAAAGGTAGAATTTCAAATCAGTGGAAAAACAGTGGATTAGTCGGTAAATATTGTCGAGATAAACAACTAACCACCTGCAAACAGTTAAATTTTTGATTTACACAATATGAAAAAATAAACTCCAGGCAGATTTAAGTTCTAAAGCTAAAACAAGTAAACAAACACCAAACTACTCTTATATAATTTATAAAGCTATAAAGGAAAAAGCTGATAGCTGCAACTGTGGAAATATTTTAAATTTATATATGATAGTAAATTACAGTCAGTTAAAACAGTTAATATCCAGAATATATAACTAATTCATACAAATAAATATGGCAAAAATTTCAAAGAAAAGCATACAGAGGACATGAATGGCCAATTCATAGAAGAGAAAATACAAACCCATTAATAAAAAGGTGAAAAGCTGCTCAAATTCAGATATAATCAGATAACATAAAACAAGATGATGAGGCATTTTTGGCCATGAGATAGGGAATTTTTTTTTTAAAAATCTAGTCTACCAGATTGGTAGGAGTATAAATTGATAGATTTTTTCAAAGAAAATTTGGCTGAACCCATTAAAATATAAAACACTCAAACCCTCTGAGTCAGTCATTCGATGTCTAGGTTTCTATCCTGTAAAATTGTTTGCACACGTATAAGAGGCTTGTATAAATTATCAATGTCTCCAATTTTCTCATGTTATCAAGAAATGTTGCAATCTAAATGTCCATCAATAGGGACATAACATAATAAATTATGGCACATTTTAAAAAATACAACAGTTAAAGTGAACAAGGTAGAGCTATTACAGACTAACACAAAAAATCTTCAAGATACAATAATAAATGGGATTGGAATTTACAGAATACCGTATATTCCTATTTATGATTAATCATTTTTATGATGTTTATTCATGTAATTATAATTTTTAAAAGATCTAGAAGTACACGCAACAATCTGTTATGATAACTCATAAGAGTGATTATTTCTGGGCAAACAGGGATCATGCAGGAGATGGTGTTAGGGGAAGTTTTTGCCTCCTCTCTGATGTCTGAATTTTTTAAAAACAAAGTATCCATTTTTTTACTTACCAAAACCACTAAAAAAAGTTTTTATGGCACAAATAATATTCTAGACCATTAGGTATTTGCCTAATTAGTAAAACTGCTACAGAAACTATAATAGCATTAAGTTAGCTACTTCATTGATTCAAGAAATACTGAGCACATACTATGTTCCAGGCACTTGAGATACACGAGTGAGCAAAACAAATCTGCCCGCCTCATGGAGCTTACTACATCCCAGTGAGAGGAAACAAACAATAAAGATAGGTAAATATACAGTATATTAGAAGACTGCATATGCTAGGGAGATAGGGAGAAAAAAATAACAGGCTAAAGGAGATATGGATTGGAAGGATACAACTTTAATAGATGGTCAGATAGGATGCTGGCAATCATGTTCTCTGGGCTCAGAGCCTAAAACCTTGGGGAATGAAGGGGACTAGGTCCCTCTAGTTGTCCTGTCTAAAGCTTTGTTCCATAGCCAGGAGCCACGTTCTTTCCTGCATTAGCCTATGGTTTGGTTTCATTATGTCCTTCCTACAACTGCCTGCATCATGAAAATGATGATCCACAGTGATTTTCAAAGTGGATCAGCAGCATCAATTCCACCTGGGAAATTTGTTAGAAATGCAAATTCTGTGGTCCCATACTAGACCTCCTAAATAAAGAACTATGAGGGTGGGGCCCAGCAATTCAAGTTTTAAAAAATCCTCCAGATGAATCTGGTGCACTGATTTAAGAAGAACTGAATTTCAGGTTCTACCTTCCCCTTCCCCCTAACCAAAATGTCCAATCTTATCGACTCGCTAATTCAAAATTTCATATTCTTAATCTTAAAAATTGAGCCTGGCCATAGTAGTATAGAAACTGGGGCTATTTATGGGAATATAAATATAATCAAGCATTCCCCTTTATTTTGCTTTTCCAGGGTGCTATGGTTTCGATACAGTTTGTCTCTACCAAAACTCATGTTGAAACTTAATCCCCATTGTGATGGTTTTAAAACATAGGCCCTTTGGGATCTAATTTGGACTAGATAACATGATTGGGGTGTGGCATTTATGATGGAACTTATGGCTTTTTTATTAATAAGAAGTTGGAAGAGAGACCTGAGCTGACATTCTCTTGCCCTCTCATCATGTGATGCTTTCTCCCATGTTATGATGCAATAAGAAGGCCCTAACCAGATGTGGCCCCTCAACCTTGTACCTCCTGGCCTCCAGAACTGTACAGATTAATTTCTTTTCTTTATAAATTACTCAGTCTTAGGCAATAATTTATAGCAACAGAAAATGGACTAGACACAATTTCAACTCATAGCGACTTTTTTCAGCTTTATTGAGGTATAATAGACAAATGAAATTTGTATATTTTTAAAGTATACAAGGTGTTGTTTTGATATACCTATACATTGTAAAATGATTATCACAATCAAGCTAATTAATATATCCATCACCTCACATAGTTGCCATTTATTTATGTGGTAAGAACATTTAAGCAAATTTCAGGTATATAATACAGTTTTATTAGCCATAGTCACCGTGTTGTACATTAGATCTCCAGAGCTTATTGATCTTGCCTAACTTAAATTTCATACTCATTGATCAGCATCTTCTTCATTTCCCCCAAACCCAGACCCTGACAATTAAAATTTTACCCTCTGCTTTGGTGAATTCTACTTTTTAGATTCCACATGCAAGTGAGATCATGCTATATTTACTTTCTCTGTGCCTGGCTTATTTCACTTAGCATAATGTCCTCCAAACTTATGCATGTTATTGCAAATGACAGGATTTCTTTCTTTTCTTAAGGCTGAACAGTAGTATTCCATTGACTTTTCTTTATCTATTTGACTGTTGATGGGTACTAAAGTTGCTTTCATATCTTTACTATTGTGAATAGTGCTGCAATGTACATTAGAATGTAGCTATCTCTTTGAAATACTAATTTCCTTTCATTTGAATATATACTCAGTAGTGGAATTCCTAAATTGTATGGTAGTTCTATTTTTAATTTTTATAGGACCCTCCAGGCTGTTTAACATAATGCCTATATGGATTTACATTCCCAAAAACACTATAAAAGGGACCCCTTTTCTCCACATAACGTTTGTTATCTTTTGTCTTTTTGATAATGAACATCTGCTATGGTAAATGTTTGTCCCCTGCAAATCTTATGTTGAAATTTGATCCCCAGTGATGGAAGTGACGTCCAATGGGAGGTGTTTGAGTCATGAGTGCATGATTCCTCATGAATGGATTAATACCTTTCCTAAGGTGTGAGTGAGTTCTCACACTATTAGCTCCTGTGAGAGTTGGCTGTTAAAAAGAGGCTGGTACCTCTCCCCATCTCTCTTGCTTCAATTTTCAACACATTATCTCTGCAAAAGCCATCTTCCCTTCACGTTGCACCATGATGGAAACAGCCTGAGGCCCTAACAAGAAGCAGATGCCCAATCATGAAATTTCCAGCCATCAGAATCATGAGCCAAATAAAGCATTTTTGTTTGTAAATTACTCAGCCTCATGTATTCCTTTTTTTATATATATAAACAAAGTAAGACACCACCATCCCAACAAGTGTGAGGTGATATATCATTGTGATTTTGATTTGCATTTTCCTGATAATTACTGATATCGAGTCTTTTGTCATATACCTGTTGAACCATTTGTATGTCTTTTTCCAGAAATTTTTATTATGGTCTATTGCCTATTTTTCAAATTGAGTTTTTTTCTAGTTGTTTAATTTCCAGATATATTTTGGATATTAACCCCTTATTAGATGCATGGTTTGCAATTTTCTGCCATTTGGTAGATTGTATCTTCATACCGTTGAATATTGCCTTTGCTGTGCAGAAGGTTTTATTTTGATGAAATCCCATTTGTCTATTTTATATTTTGTTGCTTTTGATTTTTGAGTCATATCGAAAAATACTATTGTGCAGACCAACGTTAAAAAGTTTCTTCTTTATACTTCCCTATGTTGTGTACCATTAGATGTATAGTTTTATGTCTTACATTAAATTTATAATTGATTTTGGGTTGATTTTTATAAACAGTATAAGATAAGAGTAAAACCTCATTCTTTTATGTTTGGATATCCAGTTTTTCCATCATTATTTATTGAAGAAACTATACTTTCCCCATTGTGTTCCCTTGGTAACTATGTTGAAGATAAATTAGTCATAAAAAAATGTGGATTTATTCTCTGTTCTATTCTGTTGGTATATATGTCTCTTTTAATGCCAGTATCATATTATTTTGGTTACTATAGCTCTGTAGAATATTCTAAAACCAAAATGTGATACCTCCAGCTTTATTATTTTTGCTCAAGATTGTTTTGGTTATTCAGGTTCTTTTGTGGTTCCATATGAATTTTTTGATTGTTTTTTGTTTTTCATTGGAAAATGCCAATGGGATTTTGATAGGGATTATCTTTTTTAAATTTTTTTAATGTACATAAACTTTTTTTTAATTCAGCAAATTATGGAGGTACATATTGTAGGGTTTCAAATAATGTCCTTGCCCCCCCCTCACCCCACAAGTCTGAGCTTCAAGTGTGACCATCCCTCAGACGGTGCATGTCTCACTCATTATGTATGTATATACCCGCCCCCCTCCCCCCTCCCAACCACCCAATACCCCATTAATGTAGTTCCTATGTGTCCATTTAGGTGCTGATCAGTTAATACCAGTTTGCTGGTGAGTATATGTGGTGCTTGTTTTTCCATTCTTGGGATAATTCACTTAGTAGTATGGGTTCCAGCTCTGTCCAGGAAAATACAAGATGTGCTATATCACCATTATTTCTTAGAGTTGAATAGTACTCCATGGTATACCACATATACCACATTTTATTAATCCACTCATGAATTGATGGACACTTGGGTTGTTTCCACAGCCTTGCAATTATGAATTGTGGTGTTATAAACATTCGAGTGCAGGTGTCTTTTTTGTAAAGTGTCATTGGATTTTTTGGATAGATGCCCAGTAATGGGATTGCTGGATCAAATGGTAGATCCACTTGTATCGCTTTAAGGTATCTTCATATTGCTTTCCATACAGGTTGAACTACTTTGAAGTCCCAACAGCAGCGGAGGAGTGTTCCTATCTCTCTGCATCCACGCCAACATCTATTGTTTTGGGACGTTTTGATGAAGGCCATTCTTACTGGAAATAAGTGATATCTCATTGTAGATTTCATTCGCATTTCCCTGATGATTAGAGATGTTGAGCATTTTTAAATATGTTTGTTAGCCATTATTCTGTCTTCTTTAGAAAAGTTTCTGTTCATGTCCTTTGCCTACTTTTTATTTATTTATATATTTATTTATTTATTTATTTTATTTCATCATATAATGGGTGTACAAGTATTGTTAGGGTTACATACATTGCCCCTACCACCGCCCCCCCCACCTGCCAGAGCTTCAAGTGAGTCCAATCCCCAGGTGGCACGTATGGCACACATTATGTAACTCTACACTTCCTCCCCCCTCCCGCCTGCCCTCCATCCAACAAGACATATTTTTTTTTTGCATTTTGGATACATTGTATAACTTTGCCTCTCCCTAAAAAGAGTTAGAGATATGCCCTCCACCCCCCCACAATGCTCTCTACATCCCTATGATGTGGGTTTTGCTCCCCCTCCCTAAACCCTGGTGAACACTACCACGATTTGAGCACCATAGTTTTAAACAGTACCAATTTGATGGTGAGTAGATGTGGAGCCCTTTTTCATATCTTCTGTCGCTTCACTTTGGATAACTGGCATAAGCTTAGTCCAGGATAGCATAAACGGTGTTAGCTCACTGTTGTTCCTTAGAATTGAGTAATATTCCATTGTGAGCATATACCACATTTTAGTTATCCACTCATGAATTGATGGGCACTTGGGTTGTTTCCATGACCGTGCAATAGTGAATTGTGCTGCCATAAACATATGGATGCAGATGTCTTTATAATAGAATGACTTATGCTCTTTTGGGTAGATGACCAACAATGCTATTGCTGGGTCAAATGGTATTTCTATTGCTAGCTGCTTGAGGTATCTCCAAATTGTTTTCCACAAAGGTTGCACTAATTTGCAGTCCCACCAGCAGTGTAAGAGAGTTCCTGT
>CAUYPO010097189.1:0-42773 GCA_963574435.1 Cheirogaleus major
AGCCGGGCATGGTGGCGTGTGCCTGTAGTCTCAGCTACTTGAGAGGCTGAGGCAGGAGGATTGCTTGAGCCCAGGAGTTTGAGGTTGCTGTGAGCTAGGCTGACGCCACGGCACTCTAGCCCGGGCAACAGAGTGAGACTCAGTTTCAAAAAAAAAGAATGACCTCATTAGAACAGAAGACAGTCCTTGTCACCCAGGAAATTCCAAGGGATTTAGGAGCTGTGTGCCAGAAACTGAGGACAAAAACCAAATATATACTTATCCCAATTACCCTATGACTATCTGGACACAGACCCCAGACTCCTGGCTTGTAGCTACTCTTTCTCTCCTGGCCTCCCCAAAGAGTGAATCTAGGAACCCAACTCAGTCAGCACCGGTCATTACTCCCAGTTTACAAAACACATTCACGAGTAATAATCTTTCTTTCATTTGTCACAACAAATGTGACCAATGAACAGGGACGGTAGTGGTTTGTATCCCCATTTCAAACATAAGAAAACTGGAGCTTGGAAAAGCTGACATTTGCCCAAGGCTCACAGTCAGGGTGCACGCTTGGCCATTTGACGCTAATATTTCTGCTCTTTCCAATATGCCAGCGCTCCAAGAGACTGCTGAGATTCTAATGAGAAAAGCCTGAGACAGGGCTCAGTCCTTTGAAGCAAATATGACTGGCCAGCAACCACCTGTCTCTACCCAATATCTGTACTACTTATCACCATCAAAAGGCTGATCTACTCACCTGAAACAAGTGAGTGGCTACACCTTGTTTAAAAAAATCAGTTAAATCAACACCATCTGTGTCCATTGCATTTATTCTCTATGATAGACAATGTTGACATGAACAAGCACTGATCATTCTGTAAACACCCAACAGATGAATCACTTGTGCGAGAACAATGGCGGTCATTTCGCCACTGCTGTGAGCATGGCGGAAGACCGTGACGAGTGAGGCTGAGAGGATGCTGGCACGCAAAGAAGAGACGAGACGAGGAGAAACTGGCACCTCCCAATTACTCCAGAGAGGCTTCTTGGAGAAGACAGAGTATCAGATGCTGTTTAATTCAGGAATGAAACAAGTTCAGGAAGATAAGTGGCAGTTCAGACATAGGCAGAAATAGGAAAATAATAAGAGCTAGCATTATATTTTCACTGTACTAGGCAGGGTTCTTAAGTGTGGGAAACAGAAATTGGCTCTGGCTGATGTAAGCACAAAGGGAATGTATTGAAAAGATACTGGGTGACTTGCCACTATGTCAAGAATTCTGGAGGACCAGGTTCTGAAAATGGACAGAAACAAAAAAGTGCTATAGGCAGCCCCAACTCCTGTTCACCACACAGCTAGTCTAGCACTGGGCAAAGTGTAAGAGCTATTTCTACAATAGGGCTGTAATGAACACATTCATGGTTTGCTGCTCGTGGAATCACGAGGGAGGCTGGAGAGCAGCTCCGTGATCTTGCCTGGGCCACTCAGGCTCCAGGGTGGCCGGCTATTGGCTCTTCTAGGCTGTCCTTCCTTGGGCCACTGGAACAACTTAGCTCACTCCACATGTCTCATTCTCCAACAGTCTAGACCAGTTCTGTTCTCATGGTGCTGGCAAAAGAATCACAAAAACACCCACTAATACCTCTTGAGGTCCAGGCTCAGAACTGGTAGCACCACCACTTTAGTGGCCAATGCAAATCACAAGACCAGCCCTTGTTTAAAGAGTAGGGAAACAGATGCTTCCTCTTCAGAGAGAGGTACTACAGAACCACGCAACAGACGGTCTGATACGGGGGCAACAAATTGAGGCCATTGATGCACTCAATATACCAAACACCTGAAGCTGCACTAGCACCTCTGCCCCTTCTGCCCCAAACTGCATCTGGCTTCATCACTGCCACCACCAGCTGTGTGGATTCTCCATGCTTCTTTGCATTCCAGCTTCAGATCCAGGGTTCCAGGCAAGGATATCAGAACAGCCAGGTCCACATCCTCCTTTAGGCACAGAGGCGCTGGGAAAGCAAGTGTCTCAGCTTTTTTCACTTCTTAATAGAAGATGGGCTCTGCTCTCCATGAGGTAGGGAAGACCACAAACATAGGAAAGAAGTTCAGGTGCTGAATAGTCAAAAATCTGACAGTTGTTCTTCTAACCCACCTGGCGTCTATTATGGTTTATCGCAGACTGTCCCCAATTCTTCACCTCTCCTTTGCATCCATGCCCTTTGCCATATAGCTCTGCTGAGGGCTCCCTCCATAGGCAGGGTGACCTGCTTCACTCTTTGACACTACACTAATGCACTATGTGCTCACACTGGCCTACGGAATGTTAGCAGATGTAACCATTCTCGTTATATTAACAATGGCTGCATCCTTTCTGGACAGCCATTGTATCATACGCAGAGGCTTGCAATGGGCTTGCACATTAGCCCTTGTTCTCTTGCATCTCTGCCACCACTATGGGAACATGCCCAGGCTAGCCTAAGAGAAGGAGAGATGCATGGACCAGAGCCAGGGTACCCCAGTTATCTCACCTAGGTCAGACAGCCGACAGCTAGAAAAGCCATAGGTAGACATGTAAGCAAGTCCAGCCCAGACTGGTGGTATCATCTAACCAACCCCCAGCAGATTCAAGCCCATTAACAACAAACACTTATTGTTATATGCTCTTGAGGTTTTATGGTTGTTTGTGACATAGCATTATGGTGGCAATGGATAACCGATACCGTGTGCCAGCAGTTGGCATATAAACAAGTTCATTTCATTCTCAACCTACAGTTGAGTTAGATATTAGACTTTTCATTGACCCAGATTAGGTAAACTGACTAAAGTCACTCAGGCTGGAGTTGATGGTGATCTTCATACAACAAAGCCATGCTCCTGATAACTCTACCCTGCAGGAGAGTTACAAAGAAGTTCATAACCCTGACTGAGCCTCTGGGACACAGCGCTTGTTGCCTGGGCCAGAAGTGACTCCAAAATAAGCCAGGAAGACTTGGACAATAACCAAGAAACTATTCCAAGGCTAATCCTATTAGAGCGAACCCTGGGAACAATGCAAGGTCATTCCCTGTCCTGGAAAGTTCTAGAGATAAGGATACCACCAACAAGGACCTAGAAATCCTTTAATTATTTATGCTTTCTCATTGTAACTGGCTTAGCTGTGATAGGATTTGGTCTCTGCCCTGCTCTTGAAGGGCTAAGACTGTTTAATGGATACACATAACTCTATAGAACCTAAGCTCGTACCATAGACACAGTGTGTTGTGACAGCTGTCAGATTGCCTGGCACACTGCCGGTGCTTGCTAGAAACTGGGCCCCTCCCTCGTCCACTCACATCCCATATTCAAGGAATCATATCACCAGGTCTTTTTATCTCTGCAAATCACAGCTCTTAGCACCTGACAGACCCAAAGTTATATGTGTTGGTTCAACATATATACTCTGTTCTGGATGCCAAGAATACAGAAACCTAGGGCCAACCTTGAGAACCTTACAACCTTGGAATCTAGTGGCAAACCAAGTTCTGAGAACCAGATTTAAATACTAACCTAAGATAGCATGACCACGATGCCAAGTGAGCTATCACAATGATACATTTGGAGAAAAATAATAAAAATAAGTTTATGTTATGTTAAAAGGTGATTTTATTCATTTCATCTATATTAACAAATACAATGATAGATTTTCAATTTTCATAAAGAAAAAGACACCATTTTAATTTCCTGCATTGCTGAAATAGATTGTTAATTTTCAATTTTTAATGCATAAGTGTTGAAACCTATATTAGCTTTGATACATATCTACATTTTCCTAAGCTCACAAAGCTATAAAAATGCCATTTTATAGTTGACAGTATAAACTTCACGATAAAATAAAAGCTAAATTTATTCATTGATTTAAACTCTGTTAAAGACATCACAAATTAGCATTTTAGAACTTTTGAAGATAAATATCCTTAAAAGTAAAGGATCTTTATCCAGGCAACTCCTGTCTGCAATTCCATATTTTGAGGAAAAATTGGCAGAAAGTTCAAGGAAAACCTAATAAGACAAAATCTCGAGAAAGAGTTGCTACAATAACAAAGTTATATTGCCAAGAAGATTTTAAACTTTATTGCATACATTCACCAACTAGCATTTAACAGTAAAATCCAGTTGTATGAGCTCTGTCATCTCATTCCAGGGGTTAATTCTGAAACCATTCAAAAGAGCCGTCCAACTTTATTGTTGCTTTCACCGTCTGTTCTTTGAAGTTCTGTCTGTCCAGGCATGAGCTCCTCATACACAATCTATCTTAGATGGTCCAGGTGTTGGCATCGCAGGACCAATTCTTCATTAAAATGTCTAGCTGCCGTGCTCACTTCTAAGGAAGTGAGACAGGAAAGAAGACTACATTGGGATGAAGGCAAAGTTCTGAGGAAAGACGATGAGCCCAGAGACAGCTGAGCAGGCAGGGAAGACCTGAGTCCATCCATCAGCTTGTGACATCCCCTTGGGTACAGGAGGATCCTGAGTGTCTCTGGGGTAGGAGTCGGGAGCGGCAGGAAGAAGACCATGTCTAGTCAATAAATCCTGCTCAATGAATGACCCATTTTACTACAGTGCAGTATCAGCTTTGGGTATAGTTATTCCACTCATAAGGTGAGGATTGCAAAGTCAAAATTACCCTTGAAAGTCCATCAAATTGCCTATAAAGCATAGTCATTTTTCTCTCTTGAATCTTGATGGCTAGATGTGTTGCAATCATATTTACTTGCTCCATATTGGAAACCAACATACTGGTACCCTCCACTGTGCCCGTCACAGGCAGGTTTTCCTCCAGCAATGGAAGCCGCAGCTATTTTTTTTTAATAAGCGCCAGATGAAATAGCTGGCTTGTGTTAGAGGCCATGTTGTAAGAAATGAGACATATATTTAAATACCAAAAACACACTCAATGGAGCAAGAGGTATATATTATAAGAGACATGTGGGGACTCAGGCCAAGTAGGAAAGAGCAGATTTACCTTTGTGACAGCATACTCAGTCCAGATAGGAATTTACGGAGCTGAACGTAGACAAAATAGCCCACACTATTTATATGACTTTTTTGTTTTTGGAGGGAGGAGTGAGATCCGTATATTTTAATTTGCATAAATTAAATTGGCATATGATGCAATTGAACTATGCTTTTTAATTTTGTCTAGACCTACATTGTCCAATACATTAACTGCTCAAAATTAGAATGTGCTGTAAGTACAAAATACACACTTATTTCAAAGACTTCATATGCAAAAATGTAAAATATCTAATTAAAAATGTATATATTGACATCATTTTGAAATTATAATATTTTAGGTATATCAATTTAAATGAAATCCTGTTAAGATTATTTTCACGTGTTTCTTCTTACTTTGGTTTAATGTGTCTCCTAGAAAATTTAAAATTGCATGTGGTTCCTATCAAACTTCTATTGGACAGTATTGGCCTTCACAAACAATTTACATTTAGTTTGTAATTATCCTGACTGAAATTTTGAATTGCTAACACATGTTAAACTTGATAAAATTATTTGAAAACTGCCCCTTTTCTTCAACAATCCTACCAGATTTAAGAAAGCATTGGCTCAAACTTTCTATATTTAAGCAGATAATGCAGGACCCTCTGATCTATTTTGCTTTACAAACGGCTTCAGAATGATCAAGTCACAGAAGTCACTGGAAAACTTATGGTATCTATAGATTACATAATTTTCTATAGGTCTTCAAGTTTGAACTTTTTGTGCTTCATAGAACTGCTTCTAATTTTAAAAGTTTTAATTCCTTTTTTTTAGATGCCACATATTTTATTCAAATAACGTAGAAATTATTTTTGTTCCAACATTTATTATGAAAATTTGAAACACACAACTAACATGCATACAATAAGAAAAGATCTAGACATCTGGCTCCAACAGACTGTACCATTTGAAGTGAAGAAGTGGAGGCAAACCACAGACCAGCCCCCCACTGTTTAAATAGAAGGTACACAGAGTATCATATGCATCAAGGAGGAGAAGCTGGAGATAGGTTGGATGGTTGCCAAATGTTGATTCTTGCACCCTAAAGAAGGCACCCTGCATCTTTATTATCCTAGCTTTCAACAAGCAACAAGGGCTACTGGCTGAAGATATGTACCAAATTTATCTCCTGGAAAAAAATGATAAATTGAAAAAATATTAAATTGATGAAATAAGTAATAAGACAACCTTAATCATGAATGACTTTTATAATCTGTTGAATGACCTTTATAATCATTCTGTTCTTTACGTTTTTTATTAAAGTTTTTATAAGTGACACAATAATAGATTTTTTTTTTTTGGTCTGTTGATTCTGTAACAAGATAAGTTTATAGAAAGTTTTCAACTTCTTAAGTACAAAGGAGAGAATATTCTTTTGAGAGGAAGGACACAATTGAAGGCCATTGGTAGGAAAATTACAGGTTGTACCTAAAAACGACGTACAGGTGGCAGTTGGGTCAACTACACCAGTAAGACGAAGACATGCATCAGAAGCCCTTTGTCCTCAGTGTGGCCTTTCCAGAAACATGCCTTTTCATCTTTTCATTACAAATGTCCTCATTATAGCAGGTAACATCAGTGTTCCCCTCAGATCTCTTTAGATCAGATCTATTTTTGCCATTTTTATGTGCCTGTCTTCAGCATGCTTTTTCCAAACAGGCAGCACCTGAAGATGGTTTTTTGGAAGAGTGCCCTCAGGCTCCTGCAGCCCACTTTGCCCACATGCACACAAAGTTGAGAGTGCCTGGTAATGTACCTCCCTCCACCCTTGGCCTTCACCAATGACTCAGGGGTGTGGGCACCTTAACTAGGGACAGTCCTGAAGCAGAACTTCGCCTCCATGGCTCCCTGTAGGATCGGTGTGCAGCTCCTCTCTGTGGGACTCTGAGATCACAGTTGCTTGGCTTCCTGTCCTTCCCTGTCCCGCTGCATCCTCAGCCCCTGACTGGTTTCTCTTGGGAGCATTTCCTGACTATATCACGTGGCCCACAAACCCACAGCTAAGGGTCTGCCTCTGGAGAACCTACCCTAAGATACTCATCCACCCAGGTTCTCTCACCTCTCTAACCACAGCAGGCATTGAAATCCTAAACTTATTTTCAACTAATCCTAGTATTCATCCTAAACTCCAGCTACACACTGAATTACCATTCCCCAAACTCTATCCACATTACCCCATCTTCTTGCCTTCCCATCTATTGTCCTTGCTATGCAAAATTCTCTGAGCTCTGCCCCTTCCACATGGACCTTCCTTGGCTCTCCCATGCTGTCATTGAGTCTGCTCTCCTGTGTACGCGCTGTTACTGGGGCAGGGACATGGCTCTGCCACACTGCTGGGTTCAAATCCTGGCTCTGCTACTTCCAACTGGATGACCTCAGACAAGTTACTTAATCTCTCTTTTGTTCAATTTCCACATCTGTAAAATGGATATAAAAGTCAAGCTACTTTTGAGCATTCTTAAGCAAATGAAATGAGATAATTTATATGCAAAACACAGATGACTGGCTCCTAGTAAATGTCAGCTGGTGTTTTTATATTGTGATTATTTGTTTATGGATCTATTTCCCTTGTTAGCTCCTTAAGGGCAAAAGTCATATCATATTCATCTTGACAAATGTATATTGAATAAAAACTCTCCATCAAAGAGCAGTTCTCTTGGGAAGGATACCATTTTAAATCGTTAGTGTTGGATCCCTCAGGACTCTATAATTTGCATCCCACCTTCCTGACCTTTTCCATATCTTCTCATAGCCTGTGCTATTTTTTATTTATTATGTTTCTTTAAATTATGGCAATCGTTTTTTTAAATTTTGCCTAATACTAAGAAACAGAATATATGAAATCACAGGTTTAATGAATTAATTGTGGTTTTTCCTAATGTTCATTAAAATAAATATGTAACCCCTAAAATAAAATCTGTTCATCCATATTCCCATTGATATCCCTCCCTCATTTTGGAAAACTGCCTCAGAAAGTTGGTAACTAGTTAATAGATGTCCATGAATTCGAATGGAGTTTGGATAAATACTAGGACAGCAATAAATCAATGCACAAGACCTCGGAGTGGCTAAATCTCTGTTTCAAGCTCATATTAACTCACTATATGATCTTTGTCACTCAGATGCTGTCAGCTAAATTCTCAAGCACAGAAGACATGTTGTATGTTTTGCCCCATCCAGCAAACGGGGGCCTCTGCCCCCCAAGAAACTGGGACCCCAGGCAAGTAAAAGTAAATCAAAGCACAGGTTGATGGCCTCAGGATGGGCGTGTTAGAGTGTAAATTCATGCCTCCTCCTGCCTTGTCTGAACATGCCTCCTGTTGGAGGTGAGTTTGAAACTGAAGCGAGAAAGAATTTAACAGATGGAGAAAGGAAAGCAGCCGTTCCAGGAGTGTGGGGACGAGGCCCAGTAAAGGCTAAGTGGGGAGGGACACAGGCCCCCACCCCACCCTTCATTTCTGGAAGCCTCAGCAGAGGCACATTGTGAACTAGTCTTTCCATGACACTAAGGTGACCACACATCCCGCACTTGCTATCCATCCCAAACTAATTTGAACAAACAAATGTTCCACGAAAAACTCCAAGAAGGATTCCTCTGGGTCTTCTTATTGCCACCACCTGGCAAAGCCCCACTGTCTAGGTTGGGAAGCACAGAATTTAATTACTACATTTAAAATTTGCTAAATCTTTACAAAAGAAATATTAAAATTGATCATTAATTGGACTTAGAGCAAGAAGTAAGAATATAATAAACAAGAGAATGAGCCTGAAAAGTTGCAATTACCTCCCAGAAGGGCAGGACAGCTGAATGATTTATGTCTCAAATGACTTGAAGCAGGAACCAGGTGCACAGGAATCTGGGGGAAATGGGGGAGTGGAAGAGCTTGGCCTGAGCACAGTAGTTTACACTCCTAATTCTCACATTGTAGTCCTGATGCCAGCATCATTGCCATCACCTGGGAGTTTAGTGGAATTCCACCCCAGACCTACTGAATCAGAATTTCATTTGTATACACATTAAAGTTTGATGTGGTCTTACCAGCCTCTCTGCCACTTCATGCAGTTACAAGCACATGCTCGGTGGGCTCTTGGCTTTCTCCCCTTCCAGGCGGGCTTCCCTAGCACCCGCCAACCACCATTTGGGAAGCACTGTTCTAACTCACCCCACGCTCTCCTTCACTGTCATTGGCCTCTTCTCATGGCCTCCATTGCCAACATCGCCAACATTGTTCTCCTTGCCAACATCCTTCCTGCCTCATGGCCTTTGCATGTTCTGTTTTTCCTACCTAGAACACTCTTCCTCTGGCCAACCCAACTCTTCCCTCAAGTCTCAGCTTAAAAATGTCACTTCCTCCAATCACTCACTCCAATCAATGCACGTGCCCCACCACTCTCTCTCGTGGGCCACAGTTCTTTTCCTTCACAATCGTCATTACCATTTGTCATCACAAATGGGCTATCTTCCTCACCAGGTGGTTCAGGGTGGAACCATGGCTGTTTGTTCACCGTTGTATACTCAGCTCCTGCACAAAACCTGAATCAGAATAGGTGCTCAATAAATACTGTTTGAGTGAATAAATAATTGAAGCCAGTTTCTTTACTGCAAGACTTTCAGATGCTAATGAGCATCATCAATCTCCAAGAGAATAATAAAGTATCCAGTGTTTCTTAAACTAATTTGTCTCTCTGTAGAAAACCTATTGATGTTCTGAGGAACAGAGTCCTACAGAACACAGTTTGGAAAATCCTGGGGTAAGTAAAGGTGAGAGAAGAGAGTATTCCTAGAAGTCAGAGCACCATAGAAATCTAGGGAATATAAAAAACAAGAAAACTCACTTTTAGAGGTCCTTAGAGGAGGAGCATTGTGAAAGATTGCGTTTTGGTTATAATTACGTAAATCTCCCAAATCTGGAGAGAGAAGATTCATCCATCAGTGAAAACAACCAGAGGAACATTAAAGACTCCAGAACCATCAGTGGAGGAGTCGAACAATACATGAATGCCTCACTACCACCACTATGGAACAGCAGCATCTTTAGAAAGCCCACATTATAATCATTTAGAAATTAGTTTGCTGAGCCATCTTTCCCTGGGATCACTGCACAGTACAAATGTGATAGAATTACCCATCATGTCAGTCACTGAAAGGGCAGAAATAAATTATCTTTGAGGAGATCACAAAGTGAAGGTGTTCTGGTTACTATTGCTGGATAATAAACCATCTCAAAAGGTAATGGCTTAAAACAGTAACAATAATTTGTTTTGTTCACAGATCTGCCATTTGTGCAGGACTCAGTGAGGAAGGCTCATCTCTGCTTCACGTGTCTTCAGCCCGAGGAGCCTGACTGTGGCCTGGAGAGTCTTTTCAAGATAGCTCACTTCTAGGATTGGCAAGTTGAAGTCTTGCTGGGGGCTCTCCTGGGGCTATGGGCCTGGGGCCTCAGTTCTTGCCTGCGTGAGCCTCTCTGTAGGATGCGTGACCTCCCACATAGCATGGAGGCTGGGTTCCAAGAGTGAGTATCCCAACCTAACCACGAAGCTTCACGGCTTTAGCTAACCTAGCCTCAGAAGTCACAAAGCATCACTTCTCTGCCTTCTATTCACAGAAGGAGTTACAAACCTACTCAGACTCAAAGGGAGCGGCGTTAGTTTCTACTGCTTGATGAGGGAACAGAAACATTCTAGAAGAGCACAGAGGCTGGAAGATATTGTTGGAGCCATCTTTGGAAAATACAATCTGCCACAGAAGATAAGACATAAAGGAGCTTTTTTTTCTAAATAAAAAGACAAAACATGTTAAAAACAACTCTGAAGGGAGGAAAGATAGATGTGTCAAGGTGAAGTAGAGAAAACCCAAATAGGTCCAATGGGAGCACTGAAAACACACCTTGCCCCAGTGAGCTGTGGATTTGATGAAGGTTAAATAGTAATGTGTGCAGAAACATAAAACAGGTTAAGGTGCTGGCAAGACCAAACTAGAAACCAAAATCCATTCTTCTACCTACAGAATATCCACAAGGCTGGCCAGCACTGATGATTTGAAGGCATAGGCTTTCAAATAAGCCTCTGATTTTCTGGGAGAGTCCCAATTTCAAATATTTTGTCACCATGACAATCCTGAACTGAGCCTTGAAAGATAAGTAGGATTTAAATATTCTGCCAAGCAAGATAACCAACCAATAGACTGAGGAGTGGGGAAGGGAGCAATAAAAATGTGATCTCTTTTTCATTTTTCCTTCTTTTGCTCAAAGCGTCAGAAGGTACACGTTTTATGAAAGCATCCAGCACAAAGTAGGCTCTGAAAAAAATGGTTATCAACATCAAAGATTTTTCCTTCCCCAGCCCACCACAGGCCTGAAATTTCCACCATTAGACAGTCTTTCCTTTGGTTAAGTTAGTGTGGAAGACATGAAGATGCACCACCACTCAGATCCCTCTCCAGGAAAGGACTCAGTGCCCAGCTTCAAGGAGTGTGAGTAGCTGACAGCCTCCAGCGGTCAATGTCTTTAGAGTCTGCCTGCACTTTCAAGCCAAGGTCATACTTTTATCAGGGTTGCCCCAATGACTAAGAAAGACAGTGGTACAGAACTCAACCATTTCCACCCAACCTGGTACTCCTACATTGGGCAATCTTTACCCTGGGGTTCCCCATTGGGCTGACGGAGGTTTATTGGGTCTGTATCGTGGTCTGACATCTCCCAATGCCAAATTCTGCTTCATGCTCTTTTGATTTCACAGGTACAACTTCCCCATAAAAGTTTTAGACTCTTAACTTCCTCTTAGCATCTGCTTCCATGAGAACCCAACCTGCAACAGGAAGCAGCCTCAGAGGTTCTCCTTGAAAAGGCCAATATCCCAGCATAGAAGAATACAATAAGCCACTCACAGCCTGGAGCACCTTAGAAAAGCAATGTGGGAATGAGACACTACACAGGTAATTTTGATAGAGGAAGAAAATAGATTCAGGAAGCTCGGAATATTTTCATGACACAACATTGCATTAGTGGCCAGGAAAAGAGGGGACAGTAGACAAAGCTTTAAAAAATGTTGTGTTGATCTTCAGGACAATTTTGTAGGGAAGAGGGGAGTCTTGAGCAACCACTACCTCTGCCAAACAAGTACCACTTTGGAACAAGACTTTCTTTGGTCTCCAGACTGTCCCTGAAGTAGTTGAATGCTCAGCCGTCCTTGATAAGAGTGAGACCTACCCTGCCCTGGTCCCAAAGATAGTGAGGATCAGGCAGGCTGAGCAAAGGGACAAACTCCAGGGCTATAGGTTGCTGTTGCACCAGCTGAAACCCACTGAAGAAAGTCTGCTTCTCTGTCATTGGCCCAGGCAGGCCCCCAAGCTATGAAAGAACGTCACTTTGAGCATCAGTGAGTCTCACACCACAGCACCAAACCTGGCATGAGGGGAACTGAAATTGTTGCACTCCCCTTTTTGAAACGGTCTCTTCCCTTTTCTTCTCCATTGGAAATCAGAAACTCAGAAGGCATCTTGCTTATGTAATCACCCACATCCTACGAATCTGCATAAATATTCATTCATTTTGTGGGGAAATCTACTTCTAGTTTCTGTCCTATGCCTGGAACTAGGGATTTACTCCCTAATCTGAGTAATGCAAGGGTCACAAAGAAATCCAATCCACTGAAAAGTCTCGACATTGTCTTACAAGGTACAGGATGAAGAGGACAATTGGGTCAGTTTCCCTGGGCAAAACTCAGGCCCTCCCATCTCTGGTTAAACAGCCTTCTCCCATCAGCCAATGATGTCGCCAGCCAGGCAACAGCTATGTTTTCTCTACTTTGTCTTCTTCTACCTCACGGATTCTTCTTGCTCATAATGTCAACTTCTTGATATTTTCTGCTCACTTATGACACTTTATGCTTCATGTTCTTTTGTGTCTTTTCACCTCCAGCCCTGTTCCTCTCCTTGTAAGTCCTCCCAGATGCTGTCAAGGACCTTCCACTAGCCTTTCTGCCTGCCCCTGCATCCGCCCGCAGCTGTGGCAGACAGTTTCCAGCAGGCTGAGCTTCCTTGTTCAAGCACCTTCCCCTTCTCCACCTGAGGGCCGGTAGGGAGCTTGCTCAGCTGTGGCAGGTGCAACCCAGAAGAGTGGAGGAGTTAATGCCCCAGAAGTGGCGACCCTCAACCCATGAGGGACAGAACTCCATGAGTGAATTCTCCAGCTTCCATGTCTTCCAGGAGGACAACTTTGGCCACGAGTCTCATATAGTTTCTCAAAGAATCCCCAGTAGAGTTGAGGTCTAGTTGCCCACCATGGCAACCACTCATTGACTATTAGTTTTCTCTCCTCCATGTCTGACTTTTCCTTCTACCTACTTGTGTTTCCTGAAATCACCTCCCAAATAAACTACCTACACCCCAAGTTCCTGTCTTACCTGGGGGAACCTCAGCTAAGACAAGTCTCGGTTCAAATCCCAAGAGAATTTGACATATTCCCCCTTAATCACCATTGGTTGCACACAGACAGAGGTTTTCACACAACATCACTACACAGGCTATTGGCCACAAATTTTTGACTGCCCTTGCATCCAGATCTGTGGTCCAAATACTCTAGGCAGAGGTGGGAATAAAACATGGCTGCTAAGAGCTGCTTCTCTAGCAGGAGGCCTTGAGTGGACCCGTCTTCCTCAGAAAGGCTTTGAGAAGGACAGGCACTCTCACCAACTGATCCAAAACGGAATCTGAATACCTACATCTCTATCTAGACATATCCCAGTAGTATGTATGGCATATCCCCCTTTATAAGATATGCATATTGTTCCAGACACTGCATTTATTTATAAGTGCAAGTGATTTAAACAACTCCAGAGACTCATGAGCCTCCGAGTTTTGTTTCTTCTTCTTCATAAGTTTCTTCTTCCAGTAAAGAGTTCTCTGGTGGACCCTGCCAAGAAAAGATTAAACATATACGGACTTGATTCGGCAAAATGTCTTTGTGAAAGGAAATAGGGAGGCAGCTAGAGGAGACTGGGGGAGTTGTCAGGTCGTGATGCAAATGTGACCCCAAGTAAAGGAGAGAGGGATAGAAAATTGAGTGGAAGCATCTGAGATCACCGTGCAGTCAAAGGAAGCTTTGGTAGAGCTGTCGGGGAGTCCTTGAACTCATGCTGGCTAACAAAGTGGCTAACAAGGGAGTCCTCTGCTTCCCAAGAATAGATCTGCCTTAATGTCCCCACCACACATGGTCATTGGTGGACAGTAGCCCAAAGGAAGTATGGCCTTGTCACAAACATAGGGCCAGATTTCAAAGTGCAGCAGCTAGAACCTCAATCAATTACACTTCCTATAATATGAGTTCTGGGAAGCCATTCTTATAGTCACTCATGGACCATACGATTGTCCCCTTTATTTGGGACCCTCCCTGCTGTAGGACATTGTATCTTACTGTCTCTGACACGGCTGAGTGATTTGCTTTGGCCGGTGAAATGTGAGCCAAAGTCGAAGGTGTTGCTTCTGGACAGAAGCTTTAAGAGCTAGCATGTGGTTTGCCATGTTCCTTTTTTCCTCTTCCTCAACAATCAGCAATGTTCCAGACAGAAGTTACTCCATCAGCCTGAGTCCTGCAGCAAGGATGACACGGCACAGAGCCATGGCCGACCTACAATGGTCACGGAGTACAAACCAGAAAGACGTCTTTATTGTTGTAAGCCAGTAAGATGATGGATCCTTTGTTACCACAGTATAACCCAGCCTATACTGACTAATACACCACTTCTGCCACCTCTCCTAGTCCTCTTCTCCACCCACATACCAAAAGCCAGATTATCCTGACATGGATTTGAAAAAATAATTGCTTTCTCCACCTACTTTTATCTACACCCCTCACTGCCACCAGCAATCAGTTGGGCTTTTTTTATTTTTTTTTTTATTGTTTGTTAGTTTTCTCATCAGCTAGCACGACTAAGAAAAATGCTTGTGGTTTTATATCCTGAATAGAATATTTTTTAAAGGAGAAAAATATAGGCGACTTGATTTTACAGTCTGGAACTTCTGTGATAGAGTATACACTTTACAGCACTGCCGTGATGGATTCCTCTTTGGAACCTTTTCTTAAAATATATATATATCCTGCATGGCTCTATGTTTTCATCAATCATTTTCCATTATGTACCATAATTCTTTTTCTTTTTCCCCTTTTGCAAATCCTTTACTGTGGATTCAAGGGAATAAAACCACATTTAAGAACTTAATGTTCCGGATGAATTTATACAACTTTAGATGAACAGGAAAATAATCCTGACAACTGACAAAAGATTCATAAATACAAATCCATTTTGGCATCTGTTTTCTCTATTATAAAATAAGGAAGAAAAAAAAGGAGCATCCAGCAGATGCTGGTTGAGAGCAGCTCTATTGGTCCGCCGCGTCCCTGCGGCACGATGCCAGCAGCTTGGTGCTAAGGGACTGTCTGCATTTGATATATGACCTTCTGTGCTTGCCAGAGATGCAAGGGGCTTGGGAACAGAGTAGAAGATTCCTTTTGATTTAATCATGGATTAAAATGGGCCTTGCAAAGTTTTGGCAAGAAAGAGCACACAGAAATTTGTGGAAACGATGTTTGTGGGGATGCTGGTCTTTGGCTAAAAATAGAAACGAGGCAGAATGCTGACTAATTAACACACCTAATTATAGGGATTTCTTGCAAACAAATGCTCATGTCAGCTTTTTGCTCATCATAATGGTCATTGCTGGTTTCTAGTCAGAAGAAATAAGAAACTTACATATGTGATCCCCGGAAATGACTGTCAAAGGGGAAAATCTGTGAATATATCTAGAGATTTCTTGTCCTCAGGGTAGCGTGCCGTGCAATTTTAAGCTGATGTCCATCCACCCTATCCCCTGACTCTCCTCAAACCCGGAAACAGTTTCCTTGGCCACTCTAGGTGCCAAATACATTTGGTTTCTAATAGAATCAGTGGAGTGAGTTCCATTTCAAGCTTCCAGCTGTAGCAAGATATTCCAACTGGTGGAAATCAATCCAATTGAAGTACCCTTGAGCACAAATCAAATGAGACTAGACTGCAATTGAAGAAAATTATAGTCATAACTTTGCTTTAGGAGCTAAGTCGGCTTTTTCTCTGCATGATCTCTGAAAATGGTATGGATGCTTTTGGCTATCAGCAAGGAAGCAGGTGCCAGAACATATTTTTGCTAAAGAGAGTTATTAAAATGTCTTTATCTATCTGGGGTGTGTCATCATTACTAAAAACAAAAGCAGAGGGGAAAATAATAAAGTTGGATCATATTCAAGGGGTCCCAGGTCTGACATGTGCTAGCAATACTATTAATGCCAGCATTTAGGTAGGTTCCTGAAGGATCCTGTCAATCAATACAAATATGCCACGGTATAGAATAGCTAAAAGATTACTTTTCATAAGTTAGCTCTCCTGCTAGGTTTCCACAGGCCATTGGTGTAGCTTTCTGTCTTGCAACTGTGCATATCAAACAAGGTTTCTGACACATCCGTACTCATAGCATCATAGAATGTGGTGCAAGAGGGAACTTTGGGAACCACTTTGTGAATACCTGTCCACTCACCCACCTCCCGCCCCATCCTCCATTTTATAGATGAGGAAAACCAAGGCACTCAAAGGTCAAATGAATTGCCTGCGGTCACACAGTACATTAGAAACAACCAGAATTAAAATCCAAGACCAGAACTCTTTCTTCTCTAGAACACTCTCTCACTATTCATCAGCAGCTTCAAGGCATTTTTTTTTCCCAGAAGTGAGTAGGGTATGAATTATAAATAAATCAATAATACTCCACACCAAATCCCCCAAAGGTAACTAAGTACAGGACGCCTCCGCTTTTAAGATGCAATTAAAATGCAGTACATTCTTGGAAACAGATGATACAGGGTGGATCATCCTAAGGCAGACGAAGCAGGGCTCTGTCAAACGTGGGTAGCATGGGCAGAAATCATCACAGAAGCTAAAACTGTAGAATGAAGGGACCAGGAAGGCAAGGAGTAAAGCCTAGGGGCCCATTAGGGAATATCAAATAAAGAACAAAGAAAATGTAGCAGGTTGAGAAGTAGGCACTGCCTCTTCATGTAAATGGAGCCCATTAATCTTTGAGATAGGGAGATCAGAAATGTTTGGTCCTCCAAGTTCTGTTTCCTTTTATTTGAATTCAGCATAACAAACATTTACTAAAACATCTGCTATGTGCCAGACGTAAGGTTAGGCACTGGTACACACATAGTGATGAACCAAACATCCATGGCCCCTGTCCTCAAGGAGCTTATGGTTTTATGGGAAAGGCAGACCGGAAGGGAAACATTTCCATAAATGTTTTAGGTGCTGTGCTAAGGCTCACCTAGGATGCTCTAGAAGCACAAGAAGGAGAACCTGCAAATGCCTCCTTCACGTTCGTTTCGTTTCATGCCGCCTTCAGGAACTAATAGCCCAGCACTTTGGGTGGGACCAAGCCAACCTCCAGTTCCAGGGGTGAGCCCCATAGGCCTACACCACTCTGTGTGAGATTTCTCTGGCCCAATGATTGACTCCGGGGGGGGCATATAACTTAAGATTGTCCAATTAGAGTGAAACCCACTTGGCATCGGTGGTTGGAGGAAGAGAGGCTTCCTATTCTGTACAGGGTGAGTGTGAATGTGAGTGTGAATGTGAGAGGCTGGGAACTGTCACAGCCATTTTATAACTGTGTCTAGGGGCCAGGTGGAAAATTTCCTGTTGCTCCAGAACTGAGGACTAGAATCAAAGTGAAAAAGAAAGACAATAAGAACTTCATCCCCTCTCAAAATTCTAAAGAGAGCAGGAAATTCCTCAGGATCATTACAAGGAGCTGAATCAGTGCTCCTTGTACCCCAAGTCAAGTGAGGACAACTCCTGAGAACCCTCATAGAGACCAGAGTGCCCTAAGTGGGGCAGAGGGTCCACACCTCACTCCATGGCTGGCCACCACTGTATGCAGAAACCCATACACCTGGCCTAGCACCCCAGTGGGCCAGGGTATGGGGAGGGAGCTCCTGGGTGACACTGGCAATCTCCCCAGGAAGTGAACATAGTGACTGGGACCTTCTTACCTGGCGAGTTCTCAGGTGGTAAGTAGGGAACTGGTGAGGTGTACCTAGAAATAAGGTGGTGGCAACGTCCATCCCATCCCAGTTCCTCCAGGCCACTGCAGGGCATGGAAGCAGCCACAGAAGTTTCTGTGAGTTCACATGACTGTCACGGAGGTTAGAGGAGGAGATAGAAGCCATGAGGCTGCGGGGGCAGCTGCCAGCCAGCCAAGCCCAAAACCCACTGGGAGGGAACTGGGGTGTGGACTACAGATTGCCAGTTCACCCAGGAGCTCCCTCCCCATACCCTGGTCCCCTGGGGATGATGAAAAGAAGACTCAACTCCCTTCTCTGAGAGATCTTCATCAGTGGAGGGTTCAACAGCATCCCAAGAAAACCTGCTCACCATCAATGTAGATCACCACGTTAACAGAGGCTGCCAAAGCAGCTGGAGCAGAGGAAGACCAGGAACAATTCTCACCACCAGTGGCAGCCAGGAAATAAAGACCACCATGTGCTGTCCCCTGCCCACCTCCCTGTGTCAAACACATAGCATCTGGAACCTGGAAAGGGATGGAGTGGGGCGGAACGAGCAGCCACGCCCTCTCTAATGGGTATCCCTCACCCCGGTTCCAGCCAAGCTGAGATGAAGGGAGAGAAGAGGGGATCTTAGCAGCGGATATGAGACTGGAGTTTTAAACACAAATAGGATGGAGTTGTACATGCTGAAATAGACTGCTTTACTAAACAGCGTTGGCTGTGAAGTTATAGAATCTGTTCAAGATATCGGTAGGAGAGGGGAAAGCTAGTTCAAGTGTTTGAACTAGCATGTCTGGGAACAGTGATTGGAAGAAAATTATACTCTTTCAAATCCTAATTCTTCCACTTACAATCTCTCTAAAATAGGGATAATGATACCTAACTTGTAGGATTGTTATAAAGACTATGCACGCCTTCAAAAAATATTTAACATGTTCAAAGAACATTGTATATGGAGCTTAGTGAACTGGGTGCAAAATTTTTGAAGATGAACGAGGCAGATTGTATTTTCCAAAAAGTGACCACAGCAATATTTTAGTCCCAGGTGCTCTTCCAGAACCTTGCCACACCCCATCAAGAGGTGGAGTCTATCTTCCCCTGACCCAACTTGAACCTGGGCACAAGCCTTTGCAATTGTCTAATAGAATATAGTGGAAGTGACAATGCAGTATTTCAAAGGCTAGGTTAGAACAGGTAATATAACTTCTACCCAGCTCTCTCTCTCTCGGGACATTTGCTCTTGGAACCCAGCCACCATGTTGTAAGAAAGCTCAGGCGACATGCAGAAGCCATGTGTAGGTGTTCAGTCCAACAGCACTAGCTAAGGTCTTAGCTGTCAGTCATCATTAACCACTAGACATGAGACTGGGTAAAACTTCAAGTGATTCTAGCCCCTGGGCTTCAAGTTGCCCCCAGCTGATACCAAAAGGAGCAGAAATGAGCAATTTGAGCTCTGCCCAAATTGCAACAAAATAATTATTGCTTTCAGCCACTACATTTTGGGGGTCATTTGCTACATAGCCTCAGTAACTAAAATAATGAGTTTGGCAAGTAGGAATGAGCTAGATGATACAGAACCTTGTAAACCATAGAAAAAAGTTTGGATTTAATTCTGAGTATACTGAGAAGCCTCTGAAGTACTATAGTCCGGTTAAGTTTTGAGAAGATCACTCTTTTCTGCCATGAGGAGATATGAGTGGAGAGACTTGTTGGGAGGCCATTATAGCAGTCCAGGCAACATCAGGTGGTGGCAGTGGGGACAGCAAGAAGCTGACATGACACATTTGCAATCATCTCCATTTAGCAGCCAGAGCTAACATTTCAAAACACAAGTATGATATCATCATTGTTTAAAAACCCTTTCCGCAGATTGTAGATAGTGGCTGTAAGATGCTCTGCACAGAAAAAAAAAAAGGCTAATAAATGCAGATTCTAAAAAGGTGAGGGTAGGGAGGAATGTTCTAGGTAGAAGGTACAATATGAATAAAAGTACAGCAGCCTGAGGTGCTGTAGGAACTAGAAACAAGGTCTGGACAAGTAGGCCTCTTCAAAGTCTGCACCCATCCTCGTGAGTGTTCAATAAATGCCCGTGACTGACTGGCTCCCACAAGGGGCTTTGCTCCTAAAAGCCCTGGTAATGTAGTTGTAAGTGCCTCAGGGATCCTGGCAGGAAGGTGCTGTCTCAGCCTTCACTTTTATAGGATGAGTATTTAACATTGTTCCTGTAGCAGGCAGCAGCCGTGTTTTCCCTTCTCTGGCTGGGAACTTGCATTTGATTTTATCTTTGCCTTCTGTTCACGAAAAAGAGGCAGTGAGAATCTGCAGGAGAAGACAGAAATGTGGTCAAAGGAAGGAGAAGGAACCAGCGCTCAGTGAAGGAGAAAATCAATGAAAACCCAGAGAAGGAGGGGCTGGGGTCTTTCGTGGGGTTTTGCATTTAGCAAAAGCACAAGCAGGGCTGGGAATTTGGGGCCACTTCAGAAAATACTGAAGTAAATCCTGTAAAGAGATGTGAAAGGTCAAGACAAGTTCCACATACAGATTTGTCCAAACATGATTCCTTCATTCCATTTTCTGACCTTTGCCCACGTACATCGCTTGTCTGAACCTTGCTTGGACTGTGTTTCAGGAAAAACCAATCTGCCCAAAAAAATCTTCTTAAATTCTAGCTGGAGTAGGATGGGCTAATGTCCACAGGACAGTACAGCATATTGCCTAAGGACATGGGGCAAAGTTAAGCTTCCTAGGTTCAAATCCAAACTCTGCCACTTACTAACAATGCAGTCATACAGAAATACGCAAATAACTTGGCCTCTTTGTGCCTTCATTTCCTCATTAGTAAAAATAAAGTTAAAGCAGTTCCATCTTTCTAGTGCTATCGTGAATATTGAATGAGATTATATGTTTTGTCCTTGATATAGTAACCAGCATGTAATAAATGTTCCATAAATATTAGCTTATCATCACTTTTGTGTGATTTTTGCTAAATGAATATTAGTGTTATTATTTAACATCAAGTTTGGGTTATATTAATGTGCCTGTGGAGAGAGGGAGGAGTCATCCCTGGAGCACACAGTCATTTGTGGTAACTAGCTAAAGTGGCACATGAGTACTTCAGCAATGACGGCCCTATGTGCTTCATCCTAAAGGAGAGAGGATGCTCCAGGGACTACAGGGGCAGGAAAAAGTGGCATCCAATCAAACTGAGAGTATCAGAAAATTTTCACTGACAAAGAGGTATCTTGAAATGAATTAAAAGACAGGTTGTATCCGGCCAGCCTCCAAGATGGCTATACCTCTTCATATTCATGTCCTTGTATAGTCTCCTCCTACATTGTACCAGGGTTGTTGTGTGACAAGGAGCATACAGGTTCCATCTTGGGCTCTCACTTGCCCACTCTCCCTCACTGTCTTGGATCACTTGTTCTCAGGAAGCCATCTGCCATGTCATAAGGACATTCAGAAAGCCCCATGCAGAGGCTCACGTGGTAAGAAACTCAGGCCTCCAGTGAACAGCCAGCAGGAACTGAGCCCTTCCTACAACCATGTGACTGAGAGGTTGGAAGCAATTCTCCAGCCCAGCCAAGCCTTGAGATGACTACAGTCTTTACTGACAACCTGACTGCAACCTCACAAGAGACCCTGAGAACGCCTCAGCTAAACTGCTCCTAGATTCTTAACCCTCATAACTATAATATGAGATAATAAATGTTTGTTATTTTAAGCCACTAAGTTGTGGCATGATTTGTTACACAGCAACAGATAACTGATACAAATAGATACAAGCTGGAGGGAAAAATGAGGGAGGACATTCCAGGCACAAGAAATAGCAAGGGTAGCAAGTCATGAAATAACTTGGGTCCTAGTTCAAGCATTTTCATGAGTGAATGACAGGAGATGAAGCTCAAGGGATGAGCAAGAACTTGGTCAGAAAAGCATGAAAAGCCAAGGTAAGATGTTTGAACCAGATCTTGAAAGCCAAGGAGAGGCTCCAAAGGATTTTAAACTAGGAAGTGATATTTGCAAATTTGTATTTCTTTTTACAAAGAAGACTCCAGCAGCATTGCAAAGAGTGAATTAGGCAGTGTCTTCTCTTTCTCCCTCTTTATTGGATTCTTCCCAGTAGCATTGAAACTTGTTCTAGAATCTCTTATTTTGAAAAATTCTACATTAACTCCAAATCTACTCCCAGCTCTACATAGTTATCTATACATGCTACACAAATCCCACTCATTTCCTCTCCGATCCATTCCAATTTGGCTTTTGCCAAAACTGTTCTTGCTAAGGCCATCAATGACCTTCATGTTGCCAACTCCAATGCTCAGTTTGCAGTCCTCATCTTACTAGAACTCTCAGAAGCATTCCACATGCCTGATGGCACCATTTCTTCCTGCTTGAAACACTTGTCTTCTTTTGGCTTCCAAAACATAACACTCTTGTGATTTTCCTTCTATCTTTCTAAGTGCTCCTCAAGATCTTTTTCTAGCTCTTCTACCTCCTCTTCCAATATGTAAAATTTGGAGTTCCCCAGGGCATAGATCCTGGGCTCTGCTTTCTCTAAATGCTCACCCTAGATGGCCTAACCTATACCTGTAACTGTAAATACTATCCATGCACTAGTGACTCTCCAAATTATGTCACTACCCCAGACCTATTACCTGCCCTCCATATATGTATGTGCAACTGACTACCAGAAATCTCTACTTGAATGTCTAAAATCATCTCAAACTTACATATAACAGACACCTGAACATTCTCCCAAAATCTGTTCCTTTAATTGGCATCCTCAGTTCAGTAAATGGCACCTTCATGGACCAGTTACCAGACACCTATGAGTCATCCTCAGCACTGGCCTTCCCCACACACACACACATACTCCAGTCTAATACTAAGTCTTATTGATTTTACTCTAAACTATGTCTCAAGTCTGTCCAGTTCTATCCTCCCCCTCTGCCACCCTCCCTCACTGCAAGACACCATCACCTTCCCTAGACCATAGCAAGAGCCTCCTAAACAACCTCATTAATTCATTCCCCTTTTGCTCCCTCCCAATCCATTCTCCATGTGCTAGCTAGAATAATCTTTTAAAATTGCAAACCAAAGTGTAAGATTCCTTTTCTTAAAACTTCTCCATAATTCCCCATTGCTCTTAAGCAAAAATTTTAAAACATTCTCTAGAGCCCACAAGGCTCTCCCTGATCTGACCTGTGCCTACCTCTCCAGCTTCATCTTAAATCTTCTTTCAGATTGTCTAATTCTTTAATCTCTTTTAGGACTTAGATCCTCCACTAGGCCTGGAAACTCCTACTTGTTCCTTGTCCTCTTGACTACTATTTATTCTTCAGGTCTTCACTTAGTTGACATTCTGAATCAGTGTGCCCTTTGTGCCCATTCTATCCGTTCTTGTTATTCATTGCCATGTAACAAACTACCCCCACACTTAGTGACTTAAAACAACAATATACCACATCATGCAATTTTATGGGTAAGTGATTCAGGCAGGGTTCAGCTGGGTGATTCTTCAGCTCCTTGTAGCATCAACTAAGGTCATTCAGTGGCACTCATCTGGAGGATGGGCTAGTCTGGAGGGCCCAGACAGTTTGACTTATATGTCTGGTGCCTCAAGGGGAATAACTGAAAGTCTGGGCTTAATGGGACTATAGACCAGAATTCCTACAAATGGTAAACTCTGATTAATCAGATATCCTACCTACTAGCTCAGAACTCCCAGGAAGAGTGTTCTAAGAGGCCTGGGTGGAAGCTGCAATACTTCTTATGAATTGGCCTTGTAAGTCCCAGAACCCCACTTCTACTTTATTTCACTGGTCAGGCAACAAACTGAGGCTAGCCAGGTTTAAGGAAGGAAGTGAGAGTCCACCTCTCAACGGGAGAAGTAGCAAGGAATTTTCAACAATCTTTAACCTACCTGACTATATAGGTATCCTCTCATAAACTGTTATATACTATTACTTTTTATTGTAATTTATAATATACACTTATTTGTGTGCTTATTTATTCAATGCATTTTCCCCTTACTGGATCTAAGGACCATGAAGTCAAGGTCATATCTGTTTGTTCACTACCTTGGATATAGCTTCTAGCCCAAACTCTTGTACATAGAAAGTGCTCAATGAATATTAGTTTTAATAAATGAGTAAATGTCTTCTCTTCTTTAAAGTAAATTCCATGAAGGCAGGAGCATGTCCTTTTGTTTACCACTATATTGTAGGACCTAACACATAAATAGTTGTTCAATTAATTGTCCTTCATTAAATAGAAAAAGGCCAAATTGGGTGCAGAAAGGACAGTTTAGATTACTCTTAAAGTAATCCAAGCTCTGATAGAAGGTCATGAGAGTAGGGCAAGAGAGGTGAGGGTAGACAGAGAAGACTTAGGGGTGCTATCAATAAGGATTTTGGGGTATGAGAGTGAGCAAGTAGGAGGAATCTAGGATTGAAGGGGCTGCCCCTCATCCAGTAAAAGATTACAGAAGAGGCAGGTGTGGGGAAACAGTTGGGGAGGTCAGTTTGAGGTGCCTATAATTTATTAACAATAGAGAGAGGTGCAGGTGAAGTGTAAAAGGTATGCTGTTGCCCTGGTTTGAAGTACAAAGGTGTCAAGATGCCTAGCTGGCAGCTTAAATGAAATGAGGGTTAAGATGAGATCATCTGCGGAGAGGCAAGGCCAGAAGTAGAATCCTGAATTCCAGTCAAGTGTCACCCCAGTTGTGCAGCCCTGCACACAAGGGTATGGAACTAGCTCAGGACAGCCAGCGTTGGTAAGATCAGAAGGCTGAAATTTGTGTGTTAGACTGTTTTATATTTTGTGTATCCTGAATATTTCTCCTTTTTTTTTACTTAAATTATTCAGTAAAAACCTTTTCAAAGTTGGTGCCATCTCTAGAAAAATCAAGAGAATAGGTCAGCTATGTGCTTGGATCAGAGATGGAAAAGAGTTCACTCCCCAAATCATCATGGATGTGTGACTGGTACACACAAAAAGAGATCCCCAAAGATAAGCCAAAATTCAGAAACACTGATCGAGCCCCTCTTCTCTCCACGGAGCTCCTTTTTCCTGTTTTAAACCTTCCCAATTCGGAATTGAGGTTGTTAAGGGAGACTACTTTATTCCCTAACGTAACATGATATGTAAGAATGCAAGTAAACCTACAAGTTAACTCAAGATACCATGGCTTCTAAGAAGAAAGATGTGGGACCACCGTTCCAGCGAAAACTGAACAACTCTCAAAAAGAAACCTGCAGAAACACTAAGCGATGTTACACCGACTTTGAAATACCATGTTGAATATTTTTAGCTGAAGCAGCTCCTAATTTGGGGTAGCAAGTCAAGGACTTTTCAATTCACCATTACAACAATCAATACTTCCCAAGCAGAAAAACAAAAATATTTTTTTAAAACATCATGAAGGAAATGATTAATTGCTTCATTTACTTGCATAAACATTTAAATCCTCTGTACCTCAAAAGTTGAAAGACAAACCAAGAAAGAAACATTTCTGCCACTAGACCAGGTACTAGGTACTAATTGTGGTACTAGGCTGCCTTTATATATTATGTCTATACTAGACATAATACTATACTAGACATAATATATAAAGGCAGCCTAGTACCACAATTAGTTCTGGCTCCGGAATCACCCAGCCTTGTGATCAAAACCTGATTCAGTTTCTTACAGGTGTATGACCTTGGACAAGTCAATTTAAAAACTGCCTGCACCTCAATTTCCTCATCTCAAAATGAAAAAGTAATACCCACTTCCCAAGGTTATTATGAGAAGCAAGAATATCCTCTCCTCTACAGTTGTACAAGTTGTTCACTGCACAAGGGAGCATAACAGAGGGAGAAAGTAGGAGCCAAAATTGAGCTCACTGTGTACTTGCCAAGCCATGGGCCCTGAAACAGAACTGTAGTTTCCTACCTGAATTAGTAGACACATTTTCTCATTTGTACTAAGGAGCCATATTATGAACTAGTAGTAATCAGATGATAATTCCATAAAATATATGAAAATTACATAAAATAATTCTATTTTATTATATTTATAGTTATGTAATGAAAGTTATGTAAAGTAATATATACAAAACACTTAACTCTATGCTCAGCACATTGCAAGAGTTTATTAACTGGAGCTGTTACCATTAAGGACAAATAGAAGAAAAATGGTCCTTCAGAACGATGAGTAGTGACATGTACAGATAATTGACATGAAAAGTAATTAAAATTTCTAATAACCATAAGAAAAATATTCATAAATAATCAGGGAAAACCAAATTAAAACTAGAAACCATCTTCCCCCCAAAGTGGCAAACTTTTCTCAAAACTAACACTCAGTGGAAACAGAATTATGAAATGTGTTATCTTCACACGAGACAAATAGCAGAGTGGGTTGTTACCCCCTTTCTGAAGAAATCTGATGATATGTATCAAGAATTTGGAAACCACCTATATCCTTTATGCCTTGGTGATTTTCCTCGTTCAAATCTGGCCAAAAAAAAAATCAGAGTTGAGATGCGATTGAAGATTTATGTTTGAGGGCACTCACTGCATTATTTGTAATGGCAAAGATTGAAAATAACCAAAATGTCCAACAGTGAGGGATTGGTTACTCCAAAATAGCTAATAAATCGAATTGAAATAAGAGAGAAGAAATGAGGCAGTGTTACCCCAATTCTTCATCATTTTTTTCGTTCCCTTTTGATCAGTTTGTTCCTCCACTTTAACCTTTGGGTGACTGTCTTTCCTCTTGTGGAAAGTAAACAATTGCTTGTTGATAGTACACGGCTGGTGTCTCGGGTCAGGTTTCCTAAAGACAGAGCCTGAGGCACAGATTTGGGAGCACATGGTTTATTGAGAGGCAGCTCTCAGGAGAAAGGGAGGGAGGGAAGCAGGAAGGGCAAGGAAAAGGCTGAGCAAGACTGTGGTCTCCACTGGAGCCTGTGTCAGCCCGACCCCACCAGGAGCTTGGGAGCAAGAAGCGCACCAGAGCAGGTCCCTGATTGAGGCCAGAACACTGCTGTTGGGTTACCTCTGTGTCCGTCGTCATGGGATATGGCATGGGTGAGTGAAGCATGACATCCAAGTTGAGGTGGCTCCTGGACCACCAAGAGCAATTATGAGCAGGAAGCAACCATGTGCCATCAGCTGCCAATCCTGAACACCTGGCCTGGGAAAGTGAGTCTGGGCACGGCAGCAGCAGGGTCCCCTGCAAGTGGAGACAGTTTGGGTATCACCAGACAGTCATGGTCTATGGTCTGTGAGAGATGGCAAGCACATCTGCAGCATGGTAATCATCAAATTTCCTCAGTTACCTGTGGAACTCTGACTGCCACATACCTGTGCTGTCACTGAGTAATTAGGCAACTTGCTCGCTAAACTGTAACTCATGGGGAAAGAGTTCTTCGCAACTGGCTTCAGTAACGTGCAAGTTTATAGACTTTGTTCTGAGCCTGGAACCTGATATTTTAAAAATGCATTCTAAACATGTTGCAAATCTCCTATGTAGTAAGGAAACGGCCTATTGAAAAGTAAGCAATTGAAAGTGCAGGCGATGCCACTTTCAGGTTTGGGAAGGTGACAGCTTTTAAACAAATTGGCCAGCTTATAAAGACCAAAAAAAAAAAAAGACAGAATGTGGAAAGCAAGACAGCTTTCCTCATTTATCTCTGAATTATGAGCAAAAATTTCTGTCTCCGCAGGAAGCCCAGAAGCCACCCAGGAAAGCTCTCTGTGAATGAACACACAGCAGCCTCCGCCCACTGCCTAGCTACCTCAGCAGCGTGTGAGGTCCTGAGGAAGTCAGGGTGGTGGGGAGGGGGCTCCACAGGCTGCCACTGGCCTGATGAGACAGCTGGGTAGCTGCCAGAGCCAAGGGGCAGCTCCTTGGTAGCTGGCAAGGCCACCTCGGGCCTGCCCCGTCAAATTAGTATTAGCCAGGGATTCGTGCTCCAGTTCGCAGTTACGTGTTCAGCCAAGGATAATTTCCTTCCCACACAGTGAGGAGGAATAAATAATTTGAGTGAATCCTGCTCAGCTTTATGCGGGTTCATCCTTGCCAATTCCAGAGCTGATCCACCGAAGTGTGCAATTTGTGCCCCTGTCTTAGGTGCTCGAATAATAATCCACGATGCTTACACTCAGAGAAGTCCAACACACACTCTCTCTTTCCCCTTTCCTCTCTCTCTCTCTCTCTCTCTCTCTCTCTCTCTGCTCCTTCCACCTTTTAAGCCCTTTTTCCCAGTTGCCTGTATCAGCATCAACCCGACCCTGTCTAAAAGAGAACAAGTTTCCCAAGGCTCCAGATCAGCAGCACGTGGGCAGTGAGGCGTTGGATGCACATCAACGTTCTGCAAGTGTATTGAGAACCCACTGGGACCCAGGCCCAGGAGTCAGACAGGGACCCTCAGGACTTCCCTGTCTCATGAAGACAAAGATACCAAAACAATTAGTGCAGTAGTTTGCATCTCAGGTGTGTTAGGATTATAATTTATTTCTCTGTAAGTCAAGGTTATTTTATTTCTAGCCTTCACTCCATACCTCGTGGCAGAAAGATACTTAACCTGGGGTTTATTTCCCGCTGTTTTCCCTGGAGTTGTGTCTCATTAACAGTCCAGGCAGGAAGAAACAGGGTTGTGGTTTCCATTTAATCACGGCGGCCGGGCACGGCCTCCCTCAGCCTGCCTGGTCTTCGGGCTGTCGGGAGGTGGGGTGTTGGGTGGCCGTGGCATTTCCAAGAGAGGGATTCTGACCCAGGGAAGATAGGGTTGGAAGCAGGCAAAGACTGTAGGCAGGAAGAGGAATTCAAGGGTTATTCTCAGCGTCCAGGGAAGAGATGATGAATTTGGTCCGGCCTGGGTAGTGATGGTAGAATTAGGGCGGGAGGAGGAGAACGGAGAAGACAGAGTGTGTCTGGTCTGTTGTGACTGATGCGATACAGGGTTAAGGAGCAGGGCAGCACTGCGGGCGACTCCCAGGTGTCAGCCTGCAGTGACTGTGTGGCAGGTGGTGCCACTCCCTCGCCAGCAGGCTGCATGTGGAGCAGGGGCCTGGCTGGGACGAGCGCCGACTGAGGGCTGAGCAGATCACAGGCGTGGGCATCCTCAGAGCACAGGTGATCATTCTTGCCATGTGCACAGAGGGGACCACCAGGGAGAACTCAGAGCCCGAGAAGAAAAGAGAGCCAAGGACAGAGGCCCGCATTTGCAAGGGGCAGACAGAGAAGAGGCAATGGTGAGGAGGTGGGAATGGGGTGAGCACAGAGACCGCCAGATGCATCAGACGGAGAGTTTCCAGAAGGATGTTCTCCAGCAGGATCACTTGCTGCAGGGCGGCCGAGTGGAATGATGACAGAAGAAGAAGCCTTTGGATTAGGCATTAAACCCCCTGCTATGGTACAGTCCCTGCCACCATCACACAGGGCTAAAGCACCAGTGAAAAGTACTCTAGCGAATACATATGTTCATTGTATTTACCATTCGAAAGGTGCTAGTAAGCAGAAGGGAAAAGGAATAGCAAATGGCTAGTTTGGTCAAAATGGGGTCTTTGCCCTCAAAAGCTAGTTACCTACAGAGAGGTGATTTCTCTCTGTACTTGTAATTCAAACACAAGCCATAAAGATCCCTCTAGAGGGAAAGTGAGTGCCCAGGACTGGCAGAAGAACCTTCAGCAGGAGGGGGAGCCACCCTGACAACACATGGGGTACTTGGCTATGACTGAAAAGCACATTTACCTAAGAATTGTGCACATTCCTTGGTCTGTGGGCAAAAAAGAAAATTCCTAAGAAGGACCACTCTGCTGAGAAATATCCACTTTGTATTATCTCAGAAAGAGTCAAAATGCTCAATCCTGAGAAACCTCTGTCCCATGGAATGTTTAATTTCCATCATTGGCCAGCGGTTAAAGTAAGTTACTAAAGACCTTGGCGTACCATAGGCACAAGTAACCAGGACTAGTAGTTTAAGAAGAATAAAATCTCAACTTCCTACCATGGCTTACAAGTCCCTGTGTTTTTGTTATTGTTGTTGTTTGTTTGTTTGTTTGTTTGTTTTTTGAGGCAGTTTCTCACTCTGTCACCTGGGCTAGAATGCAGTGGCATCATCATAGCTCACTGCAACCTCAAACTCCTGGGCTCAAGTGATCCTCCTGCCTCAGCCTCCTGAGTAGAAGAGACTATAGGCATGTGCCACCACACCTGGCTAATTTTTCTATTTTTTGTAGAGACAAGGTCTTACTCTGGTTCAGGCTGGTCTCGAACTCCTGGCCTTGAGCGATCCTTCTCCCTTGGCCTCCCAAAGTGCTAGGATTACAGGCATGAGCTACCGCACCCAGCCTGCAAGTGCCTGCATTTCTAACCCACCCTCTGCACTCTCATCTTTCTCACTCTCAATGAGCACGTTACACTGACCTTCTTGTAGTCCCCTGAACACTCAAGCACTCTCCCCTCCAGCCCTTTGCATATGCTTTCCCCCATACCTAGAATATTCTCATGGGATTCAGCCTAAATAGCCCTTCCCTGACCCCTCAATCTAAATCACGTCCCTCATTATTATCTCTTTTGGTGCATTGTTCTTCTCCTTCATTGCATATGCCACAATTTGTATTAATAACTATGTATTTGTATGTGCGTTGCCATCTGTAGCCTCCACTCGTCTGTGATCTCCAGGGAGCAGAACGACGTTTGGTCCTTTTCCTGCCGTGCTTCAGTACCCAGCTGAGTTTCATGCACATATTATATCCTCATTTCAATCCTGTTGAATAAATGAACCCATTGGAACAAGAAGCCCTTAAAGGAAAAGAGTAAATGAATAAAAGTTCCAGAAGCTGGGACCCTTTAGGGAGAAGCAGGCGGAACATACCTAGTACTGGAAGGTAGACAAAGATGGGGAGTGAAGGTGATCAATGAGCTGGGTTTATGTCACTGTTTTTCCTGAAAGCTATCCAATGACGCACAGGCTTGGTTGGGCTGCTCATCAAACCCCCATTGTGGCAGCACACACACAAACCCAACGTCTGGTCCGAGGTTCCTCTAAAAGCAACTCCTGAGGGAAGGATTAGGGTGCAAGTAGTTTTGGGGAGAGCTGATGGAAGGAGGCACAGCATGGGGGTGGGGAAGTGAGTCTGGAAGCCAGCATGGGGTGTTCTAATGAGAGGGTCATCACCGTGGGTCACTGGGGCTCAGGCCTGCCAGGAACCCTCTGGGAGACTGTGGGGAGCCCGTCTCAACGTTGCCCCACAAGGGAGTGGGAGGACAGGTATTTATTCACCAGCTCCTCCCCGGCACTGGTTGAGGGCTGCTGCTCTCAGGAGCATTCACTCCCTGGTGCAAAGCCAGGCATGAGTGTGCTCCTGCAGCCTGAGCACCCTGCAGGCAGGAGACACAGGAAGTCACTGGAGTTTACGGGACCTGTGTACGGGGATGCACAAGGGAGAGACATGGAGACGCAACGGGCTGCTGACAGAGCTTACTACACACAAACATGCACACATCCACACGCACGTACAGAAAAGATGCAAACACACCACGAGAGGGAAGGACTGGCCTTGTACCATGGTCGTGAACCGAACTCATTTACACGGACACCCAGATGATCTGAAATTTAAAAGAAAGAAATGGTTCTTTTATTAAAAGGGCAGTGACGATTTTGCAAAAGCAGGTTAGCCTCAAAGAACATTGGAAGGTAAAATGAAAAATCTACAATCACGATAATAGGGCTGGTCTAGTACCAAGTGGCACAGAAGGAGCTGAGGAGAAAAGCAGGGAAAGCGATGGAGCGCAGCTACTTGAGAAGAAGCAACAGAGAGAACTGCATCTGATTTGAGCCCGTGAGTACTGAACACATGCTGACCAGGCTTGGCAGAGGCACTAGAACACTGGCGTGATGGGACGCCGGGAGGCAGGATTGTGGAATAGATGGCATCCCAGAATCCTTTGCAAAACAATCTATAATTACATGCTCAAGACTGCCAGTTGCAAGATGGCAGAGTAAAGAAGTTTCTGACACCCTTTTCTCTTGGAAACCCCTCAGAACAAGGAGACAGAGAGACAGAACACAAACTCCATTTCTGACAGAACTCAGGGGTATCTGTAAAGCTGAGCCACAGCATACAAGGAAAGGTTGCCAAATGCAGAGAAAATAGAGTTCTGGAAGATGCGAAAAGCACAAAGTAAGTGATGAACCCTGAGGGGCAAAATTAACAATCCTATTTTTGGATCAGGGACGAAACATGTGAGCTGGCTGAGGGAACTTCCCTGGCTTCTACAGAATGACAGTGAGGGGCCAGATACCCTAAAGTAGAAATTATATGGATAACATTCTTTGATTATGACGCAATTGAACTAGACATGGATGACAAAGGCTTTGTAAAAACCACATGTCAGAATCCATGGGCCACAGCTGAAGAGTGCTTAGAGCAAAATTCATAATCTTAAGCATACATTATAAATAAGAAAAGATGAAGAGAAATGAATTACACATACATTCTTGAGGAGTTATTTTAAAAAATGAAAAATAAGACTATTAAAGCAGAATGGAATAATTAATAAAGCCAGAAATCAATGAATTATAAAATAGTAAAATACTAAAACTGCATGAAAAGACACATAGATAAGAGAAAAAGACAGAGAGATATATGTTCTTTGGGAAGGAAAAAGATATCAATAAAATGGAAAATCATAAGCTAAATTAAGGGATAAAGATATAAAACATAAAAAATGAAAATGTGAAAATATGCAGATACATAGTGTATATTAAAAGAATCATAAGAGACTATTTTGATCAATTCTACCCAAATAATTTGAAAGCCTGAATGAAGAATTGTTCAATAAGACATAAATTATCAAAAGTGAACCCTGAGAGACAATTTAAACAAACCAACTACTGTCAGGAAGAAAAAAAAAAGCCTAGAAAAAAATTGTCAAATAGCTACTTGTCACAAAATCACCAAGTCCAGATGGCTTCACAGGGAAAACCTACCAAAACTTTAAGGAATAGCAAAGCCAATGCTATTTAAATAGTTGCAGAACATAGAAAAAGAAATAAAGATTCCAAATACTTGGTATGAAGTCACCACAACACTGATACCAACAAAGATAACACACAAAAAGGAAAACCACAGACGGATCTCACTTAGGAATGTTGACAAGAAATACCTAACATAGAAATGTTAGCAAATAGAGCCCAGCGACCAGCCAGAGAACTAGCATAACATGACCACTTGGAGCTCATGCCAAGAAAAAACAAAAGAGCTCAATATTATCTCAATATCATAAAACATATACATATAACTAATCATATCAATTAGTCAAATTGAAAAATCATTAGATATCTACAGAGATACTGAAAAATTATCAGATAAAAAAATGATCAGTTCAAGTGACCAATTTTCCCAGTTTGTCTGAGACTGAAGAGTTTCCCAGGATATGGAACCTTCAATGCTAAAATTAGGAAAGTCCCAGGCAAAGGGGACAAGTTGGTTGCACTAATTCCAATAAAAATAGATAAATACTTCTTTACCAATAGAGGCAGAAGTAAATGTGGCTGTGCATAGACACACATTTCAATCCAAACAGCAGCATCAGAGAAACGCTACAAATATTATCAATAAAATCAGGAACAAGTCAGTGACATCCACTGACACCACATTATCTTAACATTGTTATGGAGGTACTAGCCAATACAATTATCTAAGAGAATAAAATTAAAGGTATAAAAAAATGAGAAAGGAGGAAATAACATTGCCATTACCTACAGATAATGTGATTATCTACCGGGAAAACCTAAGAGCATCAACTAATTTCAAACAATGAAAAACAGGTAAGGTGGCTGGGTGTATAACAACAACACAAAAAATCGGCATCATCCCTATAGGGAAACAGCAAGCTGTTATAAAATATCATAGAAGATATCCCTGACAAGAGCAACAAAACTATAAAATATCTAGAAATAAATTTGGATGGAATTGATTCAAATTAATAAGCTATACAAGATGTAGGAAGAAAACTTGAACTGAGGTAAGTATGGAAAAGAAAAGTAGAGGAAATTAATATGCATATTTTGTCCTTGTACGGGAAGACTGTCAATTCTCCCAAAGTAATCTATATATGTAATGTGAGAAGAATAAAAATACCAACAGGATATTCTTTTTGGAACTCAACAAACTGAATCTTGAAATGTCTCTTGAGAAGCTGGAGACTGAGGCTTTGTGCTGTACAGCACAGTAGACCTTCCAGAAGCAACTGTCATTCATCGCTCCCAAAGCTCCCGATTATTGCACTCTGGTGTCCCTCCCTTTTCCTTTTCCCCTTTTCCTACCCCACTCTCCTCACACCCGCTGGTGTTTCTGCTCTTCTTAGGCGACCCCTCTCAGTCTCATCCTTTTCTTCTTAAGTAATTTAACCTGTTTTCACATTCCATTCCTCTCCTTTCCAGCATGTTCCCTGATCACAGCAGAAGGTGCAGATCCAGCTGAGCAACCAAGGCCTAGAATGGAGCAGGGAGATGAAGAAGAAAGAGGGAGAGAAAGAAGGAAGAGGGGGAAGCAGAGAACTGTGAATGCTCACCCCCAACATTTTAACTACTCCACGATGCTTTAATAACACTTTCATACATAATAGGTATTAATTTTTAATAGCTTTGCAAATAGCAAGCACTGTAATAGCCACAACTGTAATAAGACAGTCAACAGAAAATAATAATCGTGTGTGTAGAAATGTGCATAGAAAGTTCAAAACTCCTGCACCAAGACATGCATAAACTATAACTTAATTTTTTCTATGATTGAACTACCATGTTTCCCCGAAAATAAGACAGGGTCTTATATTTATTTTTCCTCAAGAAGACACCCTAGGGCTTATTTTCAGGGTATGTGTTATTGTTTTTAAGTACGGTACAACAATCTACATTTATTCAAACATAGTTAAGTCATCTTCTTCTGGAACATCATCATAACTCTCCAAATCCCGAATTCCATCCTGAATTTCTTGTGACTCTATTTCCTTTAGAACCATTGGCCCCAATGGTTCATGTCGAGCAATAGAGCTTTCATGGGACAGATGAGAAGGGCTGCTCATCTTCTTTACCGCTTCTCGACCAAATGCATGGGTTGTGCAAATACGCTGCGTTGCCACGCCCATCGCTAGGTCTTATTTTCGGGGTAGGGCTTATATTGCTCAAATGCTTAGAAATTCTGCTAGGGCTTATTTTATGGGTAGGTCTTATTTTTGGGGAAACATGGTATGTGGTCATTCTATTCAGTTTTCATTTTCTTCTCAGGCCTCATATTTTTACATTTTCTTTTTTGTCTTTCTTTGCAAAATTGCAAACAGTATCTAAAAAATTGCCCATCTCTAGAATATGTGCCATCTGTAGGTTAATTATTTCCAGTGAGTGAGAATCGCCACATTCCAAAACTCCCCACTCTTTCGCTTGTCACTGTATCAGTCAGGATTTGCTAGGTTATGCTGTGGTAAGAAATCATGTCAAAATCTCTGTGGCTTCAAACAATAAAGTTTATTTTTCGCACATAATTGTTTAATGTGGGCTGGCCAGGGCTTTGCACATTGTAATTATTCAGGAACCCAGGTGGACAGAGCTGCCATTTCGACTCTCATTTCCACGATCATAGAGGCAGGGGAACGTGAACTTGGCAACTCATGCTCTGACTCTTATAGCTTCTGCCCAGAAGTAACACACGTCACGTCCACTCACTACACTGGCCAAAGCAAATCACATGGCATGCCCGAATACAACAGACTGGGAATGTATGCTGGGCCCAGAGGAGAGGCACCGAAGGTTTCTGAGCAGCAATACAGTCTACTGAAATCTCTTTCATTCCTGAGCCCACAGCAGATGAAAAGCCAGACCAAGTTCTGCGAGAGAACATTGCTAAGCGGCCCACCAAAGAGTGAACCCAGGACCCTGGCTACATTTGCTCTTGGGTTTTCAACCAGATGGAAGTGAGTAGGGATACTCATTCCAGCTGGAAACTTATGATCTCTTGGGAAGGAAGTGAGAGAGTGGCAAATATGTGAGAAGAATTCAATATTTCAGGCAAAACTCAAACAAATGCTTTATTTTGTTGTGAAAAGACCACATTTTGGGAGGAAGAAAGAAGCAAATGAATACATTGTGTCTCTACGTTTCTCAAACTTTCCAAATATAAACGAGTGGGCCAAGGCTAAATATCTCAAAGATGTCCTGACTGCAGATGCACAAGTATCCATACTCATGTTATTCATTTAGTCTAGTCAAATTATAAAAATTATTATGGCCCTGGAAGCTTAGCTTTTTATTTGAAAACTCTAATCTACTGACATTGACCCATTCCTATTGTCACTATTCTGTTCAAAATTAATTTTCAAGAAACCATCTCCCCCAACCTTCCATTTTGAAATTTCATCTACTCTGCTCATTGCCCTCTGGGTTTACACATATTTTATTCTGTGTCTATGTATTGTGTTCTCAGTTTCTTATATTCGTTACATGCTTGCACATAAAATAATTTGCTTTTCTCCTAATTGAGTTGATTGCATTAAATGTGTGTGTATGTGTGCACAGAGAGATATAGAAAGATAAAGAGAGAAAGAGAGTAGGAGACAGGTAAATGCAAGTTAAATAAATGTTTATATCCTTATATCCTTTTGACCACAAGTGGAAACCTCAATTCAAACTGAATTAAATAATGAGGAAATTTATTGTAATTATATATAACTATATACTTATTATAACCATATATGATAGCTAATATAACTCTGTAACTATATAGGCCTTTAATGTCTATTAAACTCCATAACTATTTAGACCTTTATACAGTCCAGAGGTAGGATGAGCTTCAAAGTCAGCATAATCAGAGGTGCAAGAATGTCCTTAGGAAGGCAGATGCTTTTCCTGTCTCTACTCTGTCTTTCTTCACTTGGCACCATCCTTGGGCTAACGAGAAGATAACTGCCTTCTCTCCTTATAGCTAGGTAAGGATCTGGGAAATGGGGAAATTGTTCCAGGAAAATCTCTATCACATTTCCCCTCACACTTCACTGGCCATAGCCATCCATTCCTGAATCAACAACGGGCAAAGGTGAGGGAATTACCCATGTCAGCCTGGCACGGATGTGGACATTCTGCTGCAATGTCCACCACGATGTGCATCCGGGAATGAGACTCTACTTCAAATCACCTTCCTTCTCTGTGTCTCAGTTTTCTCATCTATAAAACAAGGGGCCAAACCGGATGCTTTCTAAGTTTCCTTCTGCTTCTACCATTCAATGACTCATGAGTCTTTAAGAGAAAGAATTTGAGGTACAAATACCATAATCTCTCTAACCTTCAAATTGGCCATCTGTAAAATGGGGGAATAATAGGTCATAGGGTTGTTGGGAGGATCAATGAAGTAATGCGATGAAGGATCAAGCACTATGCTAGCACCCTGTAGTTACTCAATGAACGATATAATAGGGATGTTTATTATTGTATTTGTTATGCAGAGAAAATGATGTTCCTAAGAAAACTCAAGAACTAATATGGAACAAGGAGTTGCTTTTTTCAAAGAAAAGCAAATAAGATAAATCTCTCTGAGGCTGTTTTGTTTTGTTTTGTTCCGTTTTTGCTTTGTTCTGTTTTGCTTTGTATTATCCCCTTAACTTAATTCTTTTAAAATCATCTTTTGAACTGAAAATAGCTTCATGATTTTCAGGACATATTTCCAGAAGGGAAAAATACATTAGGATAGCTATGCCCTTGTCGCCATTAACTGTTATTTGCATTCAAAGAAGAAAACATGCCATTTAAATTCCAGACGCTGAGTATATAACTTATCTTTCTAAGGCCACAGGTATGTTTCTTTACTGTTCAGTTCTACGTTGCCTATATTTCACAAAGCACTGGTGCATAAAATTATTAATATTTAAACAAGTGATTTTCAACTCTGTTTTCGATGCCATCTTTGGTCTGGGATGCAATAGCCAATGCTTCCACTAAGTAAAATAATTCACCATGCTCACAGTATGCTCTAGAAAAGAAGTCTTTTCCTCTCCACATGTGGGGCACAGGGAATGTTTTACTCAAGAGTAGGGAGCAATCATATTTATTAACTCCTTTAGAAACACACTTTCATTTTTGTAAGAACAAGTTGTAGAGCATTACAGAGTCAACTCCTTTTGAAAAGAACTATCACAAATACAAATGTCAAATCATTTCTGATTGACCTGAAACAAAATTAATAAACCACTTCACCGATTGAAAAATACTTAACTCACTGAGGCTGTGAAAACTTTAGTGAATTGAAAAAGCAGGAAACTAAGTCTTCTCTGTCAGAAGATTCTGTGATCACCTTCCTCAACCCTAGTGGATTTAAATAATTCATGTCAGACTTTCATGGTGAGGGCAGAATGGTCCAGATCCTAAGTGTGAGGGGATTCTAAGTGTGAGTTTAGAGAAAAGGTATTTGCTAATGGCTGGGTCATAAATATAGTCTCCAAACGATCTGCCAGGTCATTGTCTATCCTGAAAGCTGAAACCAGCAAACTTTTCTGACCTTGTGCTAAATAGTTCTGGGACCAAACATTCCTTCTGTTTCCTTACCAACTTCATCGAGGAATATTATACACAAATATTTTTTTTTCCTCAAGGCTAAAAAATACTGGGATTAGGCAAAAAATAATTTAGCCAATTGATCCAGGAAATACTTGTACCTAAAAGATAAGACTATGAAAAAGTGAAACAGTTTACTTTTGAAAACTAACAGCAGCTCATCAATATACACACCTCAAGACCCTCACCTCTATGTTATGTAAAATATTATGTCATAAACTCTGCCAAATACCAATTCCTTCTTTGTCTTGAAAGACTCGCCTTAGAATCATCCATCCCAGGTCCTCAACACGATAAATATCCTTCCTAACTTCCCCCTTCTGAGCTTTTACTAAGACTTTGTCAAGGCACTGTTCTCCCTAAGTGCAGTAAGTCTAATAAACTTCGCTTTTATGATCAACAGGCTTTTCTTTTTGGGACATTGACCACTAACAATCCTTTCCTACAGAAAAATCTCTCTCAGAAGATACCACAGCCCAGGATAAAGTATTTCCAATCCTTCTTCCTGATAAATCCTCATTTCCTGGTCAATCATAATTAACAAATAGTTCTTGTTTTCTACATACACGGCTCTACATCAGAGATTGTGTCAAATACAGCACATGTCCCCATGGGCCTGCAGAGTAGCCTTGGAGACAGACAAGAGGCCTGGGAGACAGAAGCTGCAGGAACAACCTGCTTACATGCCCCGCCCCCCACCAACGGCTGCCAAGATATCCCCGCTCAGCTCTGCTCCAGGCCCCTCTACTGAAACCAAAGCACGACTGTTTATAATCCATGAATATATTTGATGAGTTTACTTCCCATTTAAACTGCAGGAGACAATAAAAGATGTTTGAAAGAAAATCCAATTAAGTATTCAAAGGATTACAAGGGCCAGGAGAGACCCAAATAGCTCTTCCTTTGTCACTAACCTTGGTCTTTCCTTGTTGCCATTTAAATTCTGTCCAATCACATGCAAAAGCTATTTATTCACTTGGATGCTTATTTTCTCAAATGCCAAGGCAGCATCAAAGACTTTCCATGTGGCACAAAGAGATCCTTTTGAATATAACTTCTGTATTTTTTTTCTGAGAAAGCAACCAACAATTAAAAATCTCCACAATTTCATGGGTGTGAAATACAAAATGTCAAAAGCACGTCCAGAGACACTTCCAGACTCCCTATTCCTCTAAGCCTGTAACTGAAAGGACAAAGCAACTTACTAAAACCAAACACAGCAGCAGAGTGTGAAAACTCATCCCACCCAATGCTGCTCCCCAAAACACCAGCCACCATCACCACCAAGCTTTAGGTGCTTTCCTCCTGCTGCCTCACCTTTGTTGCTTTGTACTATTTAGCACTTAGATTTGAAGACAACCCCTTGGATTTGAATTCCTGGCTTAGCCCTGCCACTTACCAACAACGTGAATTTGGACAGATTATGTAACTCCTCTTTGCTTCAGTTTCCTCATCTATAATAATGTGGCTACTAATACTGATTACTTCATATATTATTATTAACAATAATTTAATAATGCATGTACAGTGTTCATGCTAGTCAAAATGTGCTCACTCATGCTTCAGTAATAAATAACCCCCAAATCTCAATGGTTTACCCCAACAAAAGTTTGTATGTCTCATTCATGCTACGTGTCCAGTTTGGAGCATTGGCTTCTCAATTCATGCTTACGCCATGAGAAAAGAACATGGCAAAAGTCACATGGTTTTTAAAGATTTCGCCTGGAAGTGAGTCATATCAGTTTCACTCACTAATGGTTTATTGGTCAAAGCAAGTCACATAGCTATAACGACTTTCATAGCGGGTGAAGAAATATGATCCTATCCTGTCTCTGGAAGGATAGAAAAACTACCATGTTTTTGAATAGTCCTAATGGCTACCAAGGCATCAGAACGTAAGGGTTAACTGTTATTATTATTGTTGTTATTGTTACCAACAACGTTATTAAGGAATGTCAGAGCTAGAAAGGACCATGGGAATTCCATTAGATTATTCACTCAATATTTATGTTCGTAATTATTCCATATTTATTCAGGGCTATTATATAATAAAGAATTCGTCTGGTCTTTGTCCTAAGCTCCTAGGAGCTACTGAACCCTTGCAATTTCTCAAGTGATAGACATGTGTTTGCTATTCAAAGTGGGCCCCTAGATAGTTTCTGGACAGGGAATGACTATGCAGAAAGACCAACCACGTGATTGGCAGCATGGGATTGAGCCACATGATATCAGCCTAATCAGGGAGAGGAGGAGGGCTGGAGATTGAGTCCAACTTCATGGGCAATGATTCAATCAATCACGCTTATGTAATGAGACTTTAATTAAAAACTCTGGACTCAAAGCTCAGGTAATCTTTTCTGGTTGCTAAATACATCACCAGGTCATGAGGGTGACCATTCTGATTCAACAGGGAGATGACATGCAAGCTCTGTGTTTGGGACCCTTGCAGATTTGGCTGTATGGGTCTCTTCTTTTGAATGGTCCTGATTTGTATCCTTGATAATAAAACTATAATAATATGTGTACCATTCTCCTGAGTTTTGTTAGTCATTCCAGCAAATTATCAAACATGTGGAAGTAGTAGGAACCCCCAAATTTGTAGCCAGCTGGTCAGGAACATGAGTGGTCAGGGAACTCTGAGTTGTGGCTAATGTTGAAGTGAGAGTGGTTTTGTTCGAGTCTGTGTCCTTAACTTGTGAAGTCTGTGCTAATTCCAGGTACTTAGCATCAGAATTGCATTGCAAGTGCCTAATATATACATGCATTAGAGATATAGAGGTCAATAAAATAAGTACAGCTTCTGCTCCCATAGACCTTAAAATCAAGAGGAGGAGACATATGTTAAAAACAAACATTTAGCAAAAAAGTCCCCAAACAACAAATGTTGCTGTGAATGTGAAGAGATAGGAACACTCATACACTGCTGGTGGGACTGCAAACTAGTACAACCTCTATGGAAAGTAATATGGAGATACCTCAAAGAGCTACAAGTAGAACTACCGTTTGATCCAGAAATCCCATTACTGGGCATCTACCCAAAGGAAAAGAAGACATTCTATAAAAAAGACCTCTGCACTCGAATGTTTATAGCAGAACAATTCAAATTGCAAAGATGTGGAAACAACCCAAGTGTCCGTCAATACATGAGTGGATTAATAAAATGTGGTATATGTATACCATGGAGTTCTACTTAGCCACAAAACACAATGGTGATCTAGCACCTCTTGTATTATCCTGGATAGAGCTGGAGCCCATTCTACTAAGTGAAGTATCACAAGAATGGAAAAAAAAGCACCACCTGTACTCACCATCAAATTTGTATTAATTGTTCAATACTTATGTGTACATATGGTAGTAACATTCATCAGGTGTTGAGCATGTGGGAGGGGGGAGGAAGGGATGGGTATATTCACACCTAATGGGTGCAGTGCACACTATCCAGGGGATAGACATGCTTGAAGCTCTGACTCGGATGGGGCAAAGACAATATATGTAACCTAAACATTTGTACCTCCATAATATGCTGAAATAAAAAATTTAAAAAATAAATAAATATAATTCCTATGTGTCCACTTAGGTGTTGATCAGTTAACACCAATTTGCTGGTGAGTACATGTGGTGCTTATTTTTCCATTCTTGGGATACTTCACTTAGTAGCATGGGTTCCAGCTGTATCCAAGAAAATACAAGAGGTGCTATATCACCATTGTTTCTCAGAGCTGAATAGTACTCCGTGCTATACATATACCACATTTTATTAATCCACTCATGTATTGATGGGCACTTGGGTATTGGGCAGGTGGGAAGGGAGAGGAGGGGACGGGTATATACATACATAATGAGAGAGATGTGCACCGTCTGGGGGATGGTCACGCTTGAAGCTCTGACTTCAGGGGGGTGGGGGGGCAAGGGCATTATGCGCAACCTTAAAATTTGTACCCCCATAATATGTGGAAATAAAAAATAAATAAATAAATGAAATAAATGAATAAATAAAAACAAAAAAGACCTAATAGAAATATCACTGTAAGCTGAGCACTTTTAATAAAAAGAGGCAAGCACT
>CAUYPO010097192.1:0-14938 GCA_963574435.1 Cheirogaleus major
ACATATCATTTACTTCTGTTCTTTTGATAAAATTAAACTTCCTGACAGTGGCCCGAAGTACAGTTTATGTTGACTGAAGCAAGATCTATACCTTTATTTCTCCACCCTTGTTCAGAAAAGTTAGTATTTTTGATGTCATCCTTATGTGTTCTTTACAAAATCTAAACTATGTAACTCATAGGCTGATGTATGCAGCCCAAAATCATAATTTTAGTAGAATGTTTAGCAGTTATGTAAGACACTTGTGGATAATTTTCTCATAAGGCTGCTTGTTCTGTAGGCACTACTCTAGTTTACAATATTACAAAATCAACTTTGGTTACAAAAAAATTACCATCTCCATTTTTATATTTTTTACACCTTTAGAAGCTACACTTGTAGAAATCTTATATAAACCTTGCGACCTCATTATTCTGGGGACTTCTTTTATAGTTCTTACTTATTTACTTTTATTAGAATTCATTCTTTGAGGGTTGGTTATTACATAGTTGTTAGGTTCTCAGTTCTGAAGGCGGACAGACCTGAGTTCAAATTCTGGCTTTGCCACTTCGAGCAAGAAGACCTTGGTCAAGGTACTTCTTTTCTCTAAGCCTGTTTTTTTGCTTTGTAAAATGTGATTGATACTAGAACTTTCATAGAGTTGTGGCAAAGATAACATTAATTATGCATGTAAAGTACCTAAGGCAATGCAACTTCATTCTACTATTTATAATATGCATCATTTCTTTGGCAGTATCTTGGATTTGGAACACCTTCTAATCTGGGAAAAGGTAGAAGGGCTGCAGCTGCTGCAGACCTTGCTAATCGAAGTGGAGAATCAAATACTCACCAAGACATTGAAGAAAAAGATCGGTTATTACGTCACGTGGAAGCCAGAGATCTCATTGAATTTGGCATGATTCCTGAGTTTGTGGGACGGTTGCCTGTGGTAGTTCCTTTGCATAGCCTAGATGAGAAAACACTTGTACAAATACTGACAGAGCCACGTAATGCTGTTATTCCTCAGTACCAGGCCTTATTCAGCATGGATAAGGTTAGATTTTTATTTTTCATACCTAGTTAATGATGATTTTCTTGCTATTGAAATTCTACATAAATTAGCCTAACAAATTAAAAAGGAATACTGCTTATATAGAATACTAGCCTATTCCACACTAAATATGGACCTAGGAATCAAGGAAGGCACATAATGTTACATTAGAATTTAGGATTTGGCTTTATTTCTTCCGCATTAAGTCATCATTGTAGCATTAAGCCCAAGTATGGAGAAATGATGCCATTGCCCTACCCCAGCCCCTTTAAGCCAGACACACAGGATTGTCCTTTCAGCCTTGAAATTCTAAATGCTTTTGTTGTGACATACTATATATACTTTTGTCTAGGTAGTTTTTTTAACTCTCACATCTACATCTCTGTAGCCAGACACCCGGAGGTCACTGTAGCCCACACAACCAATCAGATACCAAATGGTTTGGGTTTTATGAACTTAGTATCTCTAAATATCAATTTCCTCCTTTCCATTGTCACTGCCACAAGTCAAGTCCCTTTATCATTATTCACCTTGACCCATGCATTTGCTTCCTAATTGGTCTGCCTATCTCTAGTCTGTGTCTGACCTCCACCACCAAAATATCATTATCTTCCTCGTTACTTCCAGAATGGATCACTTAAAAATTATTGAGCACAGTTCCCAGCAAATAGATGTTAAGTTCTCAATAAGTATTTGTTGAATTAATAAACACAAGGCTCATTCTTTTACTTATTCCTCTGCTTAAAATCTTTCATTGGTCCCTTAGTCTTAGTTAGATGATCCCATTTTGGTGCTCCATTAGCACTGTGTACATACACTGGATTGTAAACACTAGTTTACTAATCTGTCACCACCCAATAGACTGTAAGTTGCTTGAGGCCAAAGATGTCTAAATTATCATTCAGTTGTAATATATGAAGATACAGGTCCAGTAAATGTTGAAGAAAATCCATATTAATCTAGAATACCTCTTCAAGCTTAAGAACAAACTTGTGACTTATAGTACTGCTACTGTCATAGGTTAATTGATATAGAAACAAGTGCTTTTTAAAGGCAGAGTTCTAAAACACCATGAGAAATAGTCATTCCACTTAAATATATTTTCTGGAGGTAAAAATTAGTAAGCAAAGCTATTTTAATATTTAATACCACGATCTTATGAAATCTGTTGTTGAAGTATTTTGTGTTTTGTTTTTTTTAAATATCTCAATATTTGAACTCTACTATTAATTTGTGGTAATTTAAAGAGACTTGTTTGAAGTTTTACCTTTGTTGTATAGGATGAAAGGGTTAGTAACACTCTTTAAAATGTAGTTAGTTATAGGGACCCAATGAAGATTTTCTAGGAGGAAAGTGATAAAGTCTAAGTGATACTTTAGTCTGAAAGGAGATAGGGTCAGTCAAGACATAGAGATTCTGACCCTGCCTGTGTTTCTGAATATCATTGAATCAGTTTACTTAATCCTCTGGAACTTATTTGCTTAACTATGATTTCAGGGTACTGGTTTCTTTGAGTTTTAAAATTCTGTGATTCTAAGAAGACCAGCAGTGGTGATAGGTACTAATTGTTAATAGATCAAATGCCATATGGTTATATTACAAAAATATTATAAAGGATTATCTAAGTTCTAACTTATTTTTAATGTATTTGTAGTGTGAACTGAATGTTACTGAGGATGCTTTGAAAGCTATAGCCAGATTGGCACTAGAACGAAAAACAGGTGCACGAGGCCTTCGGTCCATAATGGTAAGTTGGCATTATTCTACAAAAACTAGATTATTTGGCTGGGCGTGGTGGCTCATGCCTGTAATCCTAGCACTCTGGGAGGCCGAGGTGGGAGGATCACTCAAGGTCCGGAATTCAAGACCAGCCTGAGCAAAAGTGAGACCCCGTCTCTACTAAAAATAGAAAGAAATTAGCTGTACAACTAATAGAAAAAAGTAGCCGGGCATGGTGGCACATGCCTGTAGTCCCAGCTCCTGGGGGTGGGGGCGGTGCGGCTGAGGCAGAAGGATTGCAACCTCCCACTTAATGATCTCTGCCCCTCTTCAAGATTAGGGGAGAGGAGAGTGGCTAGAACCTAGAAATGCCACTCTCCCAAGGTGGCCAGGACTATCTGGAACTCAGTATCTGTAAAAGTGCAAGATTTGGTGTTACAGTTTTACCCTTCTCCAGAATACATTGTACTTCCTGTTTTAGGCTATCCTTACTTTTCCCTGTAGCAAAACAATTCTGTCTTATTTGAGACCACCTTAAGCAGAACCTCTCCTGGTTACGGTTGCTTTTCCTCCCCTTCTGTTTCCCATTTTCTCTAATCCAGAATTCTCAACCCAAAGAACTGGTTTGAGTCCTGGCTGAGCCCCTTTTCCCTTCTAGCTGTGTGACCTTGAGTGAACCACAACTTTTTTGGGCCTAGTTTCTTTATCTGTGAAACAGGGTCCAAACGTCTACCGTGCCACAGTCTACCCCACCACGCCTGTTGTGAGGATCAAGTGAGCAAGCTCTTTGTTAGCTGTAAAAAGCAATAGAAATGTTAGCTATGCTAATTATGGATGGCTAGTCACTCTTCCAGAACCCCTTTTCCTTTGGGACCAGCCCTACAAACAAACCCACCTCGGTCTGACACTTCTTCCCACCATGGTGTCTGTGCGCCAGCCACGCCAACTTCTCTGAATTTAGTTAGAAGCTGTTTTAATGTTAAGATTATGAGCCAGGTACAGTGGTTTGCACCTATAGTTCCAGCTACTTGGGAGGCTGAGGCAGGAAGATCACTTGAGCCCAGGAGTTCGAGACCAGCCTGGGTGATACAGCAAAACCTCATCTCTTTAAAAAAAAAAAAAAAAAAAAAAGCTTTTACATTGACTTCAGCACTCAGTTCCTAGTGTATAATATAGAGAGAAATAATACTTCTTGAGTGAGTGGATTCAATTGGTGATTTATAAAATTTTGTTTGTAACCTGTTTTCCATGTAAATCATTACTTTTTATCTCTTTAGGAAAAGCTGTTACTAGAACCAATGTTTGAAGTCCCTAATTCTGATATTGTTTGTGTGGAGGTAGACAAAGAAGTAGTAGAAGGAAAAAAGGAACCAGGATATGTTCGGTAAAGTATATTTTCAAGCCAGAACAGATCTAAAATTCAGGATCAGCTCCTTCTTGCTGTGGGTTATTGGTCTGTCATTTAAAAATTACATAAAAATCCTTATGTTTGTAAGGGAAGCAATCTTAAGTTTTCTGTAGAAAAATCTAATTTGAGTTTGTAAAATAATACTATTTTTGTATCTTTTTGAAAATTGATCTTCAAAATCAGCCTCTAGTTTTTCTCCTAAAAAAGTATCAAAAGAGACATAAAGCAATACAAATGAGATTAAAATGAATTTTTGCTACTAATTCTCTAAAAGTCTTTGAATGACTTTTTTATGTCTTTCACAAGTCCAAAACTTTATAATTTTTTCTCCCAGAGCTATTATATCAGTTGATAAATTCAACACATCTTTCACTGCTTTATTTATCTATTCCAGGGGTCAGCAAACTTCATAAAGGGATAGATAAATACATTAGGTCCATAAAGTCTATATTGCAACTACTCAACACTGCCCTCATGGCACAAAAGCAGCCATAGACAATATGTAAATAAATGAGTATATGTTCCAATAAATCTTTAGTTACAAAAAGAGGCAATGGACTAGATTTGGCTTGCAAAATCTAGTAGTTTATTCAATAAGTATTCATTATACAGGGCTTAATATTAATGTTACCTACACACAAGTTAGGTTTCTATTGAACTCAGTCACAAGGTATATGTTTTATGTTTGTTTATCTTCCAAGATAACTTTGGAGGCAGTTGATTGGTTTTGAACAGCCTCAGTTATTCAGAAAGATGTAATCTTTTATTTCTATTGTTTAATGACATTGATGTATGACTTTAAAAGGAATTGTGATGGTCTAAATCATAATTTTGACTAATTTGAGTCAACTAATTTAACATATGTTAAATTAAAGCATTTGAGTTGAAATAACAGATTCTACTTTATTTGTTGGAGAAAAGGATTTTTTAACCCTTAATAATTGAAGACTTGTCCATTTTAATTCAGTAGTAAATTTGTTAGGGAAGATGTTGGGAAATTATTTGCAACTCTTGGTTGTGTAATCTGTTTCCCATATTTCACCACTATGCAAACAATATTTAAAATGCCCTGCATATTTTCTGTTTTTTTAGCTAGAGGATTAATTTACAATTCTGAGTCTAGAAATCATGTTGACCTCCAATTTTTATTTAAAAAACAAATAAACATGGCTTTTCATTATAGGGCTCCAACAAAAGAATCCTCCGAAGAGGAATATGACTCGGGTGTCGAAGAAGAAGGATGGCCTCGTCAGGCAGATGCTGCAAACAGCTAAACTGTCAGATTCCTGTCCTGTATATAAAGCTTTTCCTTCTTTTGTTTAGGATCATAACTGTCTCTACAGTCTGATATTAAAGGCATTGGATCTATCTTGGCTATCATACATGGTCAGAGAAGCCTTTAGGATAAGAATCAGATCATGTATATTATTGTAACATCACATTGATTTATACAGAGGACATTATGTGGACTTTAATGATACAATGTTTAGAGATAAATGTACATTATTTTGGTTCAGTTTTTTAAAAATATGCTTTAACAAAATTCTTAGGAATTCTTTTAAGCAATGCAGGTATTGCAATAACTGTGGATTTTACAATAATGTTACTCTACAAATGGGAAAATAAATTCTTTAAAATTAAATGTTGGGATACCATTCTTTAGTGTTACCTTTTTCTACTTACATTTGTTTCCTGATAATACCAGAATTTTATTCATCTGAAAAATTGGACCAGGTAGTTTTTCAATTGTTAAAAATTTCATGAAGAAATACCCTCAAGAACCATATTTTGATGATTTGTTTAGCTATATTCTTAGTCTTATCTGCTAATGCATGACACTAACTTCCCAATTGGCACTATAAAAGAGGCCATTCTCTTATTGGTTTGTCTGATTTACTTGCCATCTTTGATCCATTTTGGTACCATGAGTGAGTAGAATTGAAGTCTGGCTTAAATCTTCAGAAAAAGATTTATACATCTAATTCCATAAATAGCATGCAGTATCAGTCATAGCAATAGCTATGCACAGAACTAAATATCTTGATATTGTTTATTTACCTAAAGTACTGAGCTAGTTTTTTTGGTTTTTTATGCTGAATATTTGTCTAATTCTTTGGCTTCATAGAACATTAAAGAAAATCTGTGTTTTGCTATCTGCCGAAGTGAATATGTCACACTAACATATGTTACTAACCTTCATTATAGTAACAAAACTAAAAAGTAGGAGGGAAATTTGGTACTTGAAAATTGTATCATTTGATTCCATAATTATTAAAATATTTGGGTTTGGGTACCTTTTCAATTTTTTTCTTTCCTTCTGTAATGATACAAGTTTCTCAATTAAATTCAGTCTCATTTATAATTGTTATAAATCAGAGGGTTTTTTTTGTTTTGTTTTTTGTGGGGTTTTTTTTGTTTGTTGATAGAGTTTTCCTCTTACCTACTTTTGTTTAGGAAAAGAACCTTAAGCTATTAGCAAATTCTAAATCCCGTTGAAGAGTTGAGCCTTCTATAATATAATAAAAGGGATGTAAGATACCTATTTATGGCTGGGGTAGGACCAGAAATGCACTTTGTATTACAGAGTATTTAAGGCTAGTCGCTATAATATGGCGAAAAAATAGGTATCCTTCTTAGTCTCCCTAATAATGGTTCAAGATCTTCTCAGGAAGTCTTTCATATTACAACTCTATTCATTATCTTTCTCTTATAGCATCATTTCCCTTTTTGTAGAGTGGAGATCAGAGTAGCTTCTAAACATGTCAAGGGTAATCCTCCAAAAATGGGCTGGGAGACATTTTAGTCACAACAACTTACATTTGGTTTTGGAAGTTGTTAACAAAGCATAATCGTTGTTTTTAAATCAATCACAACTGAGTCTAACTACAATTTGTATCTTGGAACTTATGTTTTGGCATTTGAATAAAACAAAAGGTCTAAATGAAAGCCAACGTGGTGGTGTGTCCATACTGCAAGAGTGCAGGAGCACTCTGCATTGACGGCAACAAGCACGGCCAAAGCAGTGCCATTTTTAAAAGGGCAGAGTTGTCACATGAGCTGCTTTATTCTAGGGATTGGTTAATGCGTGGCACTTCGTATGCCTCTAATAAATTCTTCTAGTTGTAGAGCCACAAAATTTAATTAAGGTTTTTATTGAAAATCCTTACTTTAGTGTCCCTCACAGAACATGACAGTAGGGATACAATCAAGATTTTCAAGAAACTACTCTTGGCCGGGCACAGTGGCTCATGCCTGTAATTCTAGCACTTTGGGAGGCTGAGACGGGAGGATCGCTCAAGATCAAGATTTCAAAACCAGCCTGAGCAAGATCAAAACCCCGTCTCTACTAAAAATAGAAATAAATTAATTGGCCAACTAAAAATATATAGAAAAAATGAGCCGGGCATGGTGGCACATGCCTGTAGTCCCAGCTTACTTGGGAGGCTGAGGCAGAAGGATCACTTGAGCCCAGGAGTTTGAGGTTGCTGTGAGCTAGGCTGACACCACGGCACTCACTCTAGCCTGGGCAACAGAGTGAGATTCTGTCTCAGAAAAGAAAATATTTTTCCAGTTTGCCCTATGACTTTATTTATCAGAAGAAATTTTTAATTTTTAAGTAATCAAATACTTTAATTTTTATATTTAAATCTCTGATCATCAAAACATTACTTTGATGGGTAGGGTGAATCCAGCTTAATTTTGTCCCAAGTTCTAAATGGCTTGCCAGTAGTTCCAACATCACTGATTTAAAAGCAAGGTCCTACATGATAATGCCACCCATACACATAGCCCTAATGTTATCTGCTATAATCTTCCCTCGCTCTTGCTTACTGCATTCCAGCCACACTGTTCTCTTTGTAGCTCCAAGAACACACTAGCCATACTCTCACCTGAGGGCCTTTGCTCTTGCGATTCCCTCTTCCTGGAACACTCTTCCCCACATATACACCTGGGTTGCTCTTTACTTTGGTCTCTCCTTAAACATCAACTTATCAGAGTGAGCTTCCTTTATCATCCTATAAAAAACAACCTCCTCCCCAATCCTTACCCTAATTTATTTTTCTCTATAGCACTTACCACTGCCCAGCTAGCATGTTAAGCTCGATGACCGCAGGGACTTTTATTTATTGTTATATCCCAGCAGGACAGCAGTTTCTGGCACTAAATTATCTGTTGAATGAATGTATCTTAAATATCACTTTTACCAAAAACAAAATTTCTACTAAGCATACTGAACAGGACAAATAGATTTTACCTCCCCAGACTTCAACTGTTAAATGGAATAGCCACATAAGTTACGGGGGAAAAATAAAAAAGGAAACAGCGTTGGGGGGGGGTGCATGCCTCTTTAAACAAAAGGCTCTGTCAGTTTAAGCTGTCAATACCAGTTGCATCAAAGGTAAAACATTTTAAGTGTCCTAACCATATTGAATCCCAACTCTCAATTTAACTGCCTTAAAAACTCAATTCACGTAAGCAAGGCCAGGAAGACACTTTCCAACTGATGAGACCCTTCTTATGTGAATATGCACACGATTAAGCCAAAGCATGAAAACAAACAGGTACTGCACGACTTTAAACCGCTTGCACTGAATCTACCTGAACATAAGAGAAATCTTTTTATAAAACGAGTCTCTGCACTCTCTCTGAAAAGATAAACAAGAAGACAAGAAGCCGGTTACCCTATTGCCTATGGGTAAGAAAAGTGGGTAGCCGGTGGGCAGAAAGGGTGTAAGAGTATTTTCTATACGCTCTTTTTGTACCTTCTGAATACAGAAGCGTGTCAATATCCTAGTCATCGGGAGAGTAAACTTAAAAAATGAGACAACTAGAGAGAAGACGGTGCAAATTTACCCGGAAATCAAAGGGGGCGGGGCCGAGCGATGTCACCCAAGACGCTGAAATGGACGCCAGACAGAGGAAAACACGCCCCCGCCACAACAACACAAGTGTCCCCCCAGGACCCGCACGCGCGCAGCAGCAGGCCTCACCCCCGCTATCAGCAGCCTCCGGGTCTTGCTCGGCCTTCCGCTTGAGCTTCTGGGAGGAGGGGCTCACTGGGGCGTCCCCCAGCAGGTACTTATGCTCCTGGCCTCGCAGGTGCTTCAGGTAGCGGTCCTTCAGGGACTGCCACGAGTGCTGCGTAGGCGAGCTTTTCTCCATTGCTTTCCACAAGGCGTTGCCGGTGACAGAGCTGGGTGAGCGGGCATTCTCCTTCACGTAGGTCAGGATGGCCACGTCGTCCGCGTCCGTGAAGGCGATCCGCCCCGCCATCGGCTGCGGCTCGGGCTCCGCGGCGCCCTCGGCCAGAGCCCCGGGCGTAGTCTCTGGGGTCTGATCGGCCGCCGAGGACTGGCCCAGCCGATAGGCTTCCAGCTCAAGCTTCTCGTTGCGCTCCACGCAGTCCAGGATGTATTGCGTGGAGATGAAGTCGCCCGAGGCCTCGGCCAACGCCTCCCCGGGCTGAGCCAGCAGCACGGCCCCGGGCTCCTGCACCCGGCACAGGGTGCCGCCGCCGTGCAGGATGAGCGTCGAGAGCCGGCGCTTAGCCGGGCTTGGCCGCACGTAAAAGGACATAGAGCTGCCGTCCTCCCTCACGAACAGAGTTGAGGAATGGGTGGGTCCGTTGGGGTCTTTTCCCAAATCCATCGCCTCCGCCATGTCTGACGCCAGGCACCAGAAGAGCTACCCCGCAACGAACACTTGACACACGGAACTCTAGCCACAGACGCCGACCAGTGCGCCTGCGCAGCAGCAGTCGCAGGCGCAGTCGCCAAGAGCGCCCGCCGCTCACCGCCCCGGAAGAGGCGGGGCTTCTAACCCCGACCTGGAAATTAACGTGCTACTGCCTTCACTTTGGGGTCAGGCCCTCCTGGAAGATGGCGGCGGTGCAGGGGGCCGAGGTGAACGTGGATGGTGGCGAGCCGAAACTGAGCAAGAAGTAAGTGTCGCCGCGAGTCATTAAAGCCTTTGTGGCATAAAAGGCCGGGCTGGGAAGCGCCTCAAGGTTCCCACGGAGGCTGTGCGAGGGGCCTTTCTGCCGGCTCTTGTGAGTACGCACATGCTGGGATGGAGCCGCTCAGCCCAGGAAACTACCCCGGGATGCCCCGGGGCCTCTGGCTCCCAGCTCCCAGCTGGCGCTGACGGGGCACCCCCTGTTTGACTCCTAGAGTAAGAGAATGGGGAGGAGAAGGTAGCAGGAGAACTGAGCGGTGTCAGAAAAGGAAAGCGGAACTTACTGCTTCCTTTCTTGTGAGAAATTGCGTTCTTTTATTGAGATACAATGAGGATGTTGGAGAAATGTTAAATACCCTAGCTTTTCAGAAAAACCTTGTAATTTTTCTTGGACTCACTAAGGTCATTCTGAACCTTATGTATTAAAAGGGATCTGTTCTGAAACTGTCGTCCACTTGCCCATAGGGGTTTTCCAGAGGATCTGTGAGTGTTGAGTGATTAATCTCTAACAGTAGACAAGATTTTGTTCAGCCTGGTATTTTTGTTAACCATCCCAAACCCTTGGGTGTGTAGTTAGACATACATAAGTCAAGACTGACCGCCCTTTACTTGGCTGTCTTATATTCTCGTTGGAATTCCTCATTTAAACCACAGAACACAGGCAATGATTTCTTTGAGTTTTTTCTCAATGCTAGGAAAGATGGTACATAATTAGTACCATTCCAGAGGCATAGAGGAGACGTTATGTTATATACTATGGCAGCCTTAGTGCATTAGGGCTTAATCCTCTTGCTGAACCCTGAGAGAATTGCTCTAGGTGTCAAGGTTGATTTTTGAGGGCTGTTGTCCCTGTTCTTTGGCTCCTAGCTTGTAAAAATCTCAAGCAGGGCTGTGCCACAGAGTGATGACAGACACTTAGCACTTCCACACAAGCAGCTTTTATTGCAGGCTTTTCAGCTTAGAATAGCAAGTGAAAGTACATTTCCTGAGGGGAAATGGATCTTTCCCTAGTGAAGATGATGCTGGGGTCTTACCACACTTTTATGTCTATACCTTATGAGATGCTAATTGTGGGTGGAATATTCATTATTTTTCTGGGAAAAGAGTGGAGAGTTCTTAGAGCTAAGGGCCCTCCCCAATTTTATCCTTATCGGATAACTTCCAGGGGTTGCCATGACATTTGTAAACTGTCATGGCGCTGGTGGGTGTGATTTTTACTATGCTAATGAATGTTAATGAGAGAAGGTTGTCTTTGGACCTGAGCACCTAGTTTATGCCCATGCTCCTGGCCCCGAAAAGTCCCTAACTTGTAGTTCCTGCTGTTAGGGGTTTGGTTCTAGATGCTCATTAGCCTCCTTATTTTTCCCCCCTCCTATTGTCTGGTGGTTAGCACTGCCAGCCTGCAACTGTCCCTAGCATGGGTACTCAGTGGATAATGGGTACTCAGTGGATAATAATTGATGTTTCCTTTTGTGTTTCTGACTTTATGCTTCAAATATTTTAGAAAAATGATACAAGAAATGTATACATTTATGGTTTGATAGCACCCTAATATGTTGTATTTTATTAGGGTGTTCTGATAGATTTCCATAAATGTTTGGAACTTGGTTTTATACTTCTACCTTGGGGAAAATTGACTGTCATATCAAATTGAATTGAGTTCAACGTATCTGATTTATAGTCCTAAAGTTCAGTTCATTCTTTTAAACCACCTATGAAAATCGAATTACAGTGAGTTGAATTTTAATACTGTAAGTCACAGATGAAAGCAAGATTTCCACTTCACACTAAGATTTTTAGAGAAATTGAGAAAACTGGTTAATTCCTTTCTGCTGACTTTTCTAAGATTAAATACAGCTGCTACTTTTTTGAACAGCTTTTCTGTGCCAGGCACAATGCCAGATCTCTACAAACTTTCTGTCTAACCTCAATAATAACTTTGCAAGAGAATAATTAATATCCATTTTTCAAATTAATAAACTGAGGCCCTGGGTAATTAAATGTATTGCTAACATGTGCATTCCTAAAGTGTGGTCTAGCACTGATTCAAACCACTAGAGTTGAGATCTAACATCAAGTCCATGACTCCACAGCCCGTGCTCTTTATAACTGCACTGTACTACCTCACATTGTCTAATAGAAATCTGTTGTTGATGTGTGTTCCTCCAGTGACCATGGGATAAAATAAGTTGTTTATGATTAACATTTCCTTCTATTGAATTTTTCTTAGAATTTCCTTGGTCTGAAATCTTTAATGAGCACCATTTAATGCCAAGTGTTGTCCCCAAGTTTAAAAACAGATGTGTTGCCTGCACAAATGACATATTCCCAAGTGAAATGTCCTCAAATTTATTTGAACACAAAAAGGGCATGTTCCCTGTAATTCTGTTGCTTTCCACTATTAATAATGTATAAACATAATGTAGTCTTAGACCCCTTCCTGAAACTCTCCTTTCCTCCTTATTCCTAGAATACCAAACAAGTCCTGTCTTTGACTCTGAGGTGTTTTAGTGTGACTGGCTTTTAATTTTGCCTAGAGTTTGCAGTTGATAGTGATAGTTTTTTCCTATTTTATATATTTCCCATTGCCATCTTATGGCCAGGTATTTCATCTCCAAGAGAGAAACTACACTTCAGAGGCTTCAGAAACTGCCTCACATCCTGTCTCCCATATTCTAGAATGTTGTGATCATTTCTACCTGTAAGCTGTTGATTGACTTGCTGTTGACTTTTGACTATAGATGTGTACTTTTTCCCTAGTGAGCAAGGACTGAGGACATTGTCAGTTATAGTTGTAGCACAGTGCATGTTACAGGGTTACTGTCAGTTAAGAGAGTATTAAGATAAATCAGTGACTAAAGATAGTACAAACACAGCCCCTTTTCCCCAATCCATAAGAGAGCTGGTTGGGTTTATGTATACTATCTGTCCCATCTGACACCACATCTCTGTGTTTCCTGCTAGGTGGTGGTAATCATTAGTTCCAGGGTGTTCTGCCATGTTGACGCAAGCTGCTGTAAGGCTTGTTAGGGGGTCCCTGCGCCAAACCTCCTGGGCAGAGTGGGGTCAGAGGGAACTTCGACTGGGTCAACTTGCTCCTTTCACAGCGCTTCACAAGGACACGCCACTTTCTGATAAAAGAAGGTTGGTGCCCATTACCTTTTTTATTGCTCTGGGAGCAAAAATCCTTTCCTTACTTGGTTTATTATCTGTTAAGTCTTTGGACTTGTTGCTAGGGAAACAAGCCCTACTACCAAAACCAATAGTCCTTTCTCATTTTCTCTTAATAAATTCAAACCTTTCTCCTTAGTGCCTTGAGATGACTTGTGGATCTTGTTCTAGAACAGTGCTGAGAACAAAACCCTGGTTTGAATAAAGAATTTCTAATGCCAATTATTTTCCCTTTTCTGTCTTTCTGGGTTTTGTTTGTTCTTGAGATTAATTTGATTTCTAGTCTTAGTGCTATCCCTAGGACCTTTTTGGATTATCCTTAGAATGGACTTTATTTAAGAAGAACACCTAGTTGAATGGAAAACAGGTATATCTTAATTCTAGGAAGAACTAGAGAGCCTAGCTTAGATTTTCACCGACTGAATTATACTACGCTAGGCCTAGCACATTGTTTTGGTAAGATTGTCTTTACAGCTTTTATAGGACAGCTGTTTATAGGACAGATTATATCTAGGAAGTTGCTGTCTTTGAAACCATCAGAATCAGTTTTTCTTACTTAAAAGATGAGAGATTAAAATCCCCAACTTTTTTTTGTTTTTTAGTTATTCTAACCTCATATTGAAAATGAAGGATATGCCCTGAATCCAGATAGTATGGAAGCATGACTTGGGATCTTTTGCCATGGTTCATTGTTGTAGAATATTTGATTATCATCAGTGGTTTGAAAGAATGATCCATAAATTCTCTTTGAATAATGAGGATATCCTCTTTACCCAAATCTGTTTTGTTTCTGGGTTTGGATAGCAAGTTCAGATCATAAGGAATACTGAGTTGTCCACATCACTTTGGTTTTTGAGTTTCAGGTAACAAGTATCAAGAGTTTGGATAGCAAGGGATTTAACCAGAAATACATTCAAATCTGTATTGTTTCTGTCCTAGGTACAGAGAGTAAAGGATTAAGATAGTGAGGCATACCTAGAATCGTTCACATTTAAGTGCTAATTAAATGCCAGGATCATCCCTTTACCGAGATCAGACAAGATGGGGCGGGCGTGTCCAGGCTGGTATGGCTGTAGTATTCCTTTACAAACATTATCTCAATCCTCCCAACAGCAGCAACTGGTAAGGTTTGTCTATTTCCATTTTACAGATGGGGTGAAGTTAGTCACTTGCCCAAGGTTACATAATTGATAGACATGTCAGAAATTAGTCCCAGGCAGTCTGACTAGGATGATGGTATTTTATCCCCTATACTATGCTGCTTTGTACACGATTCTACTCTGTTGCCAAATTCAGGCTCCAGTGGGCAAAGTGACACCAATGCTAAGAACTATTCTTTTTTTTTTTTTTTTTTCCATTTTTATTTTTTTTTTTATTTCAGCATATTATGGGGGTACAAATATTACGGTTATGTATATTCCCCACGCCCCCCTCCCCCCTCGAGGCAGAGCCTCAAGCATGACCACACGCCATACGTTGCACATCTTACTCATTATGTTTGTATATACCCATCCCCTCCCCCCTCCCACCCGCCCAAGAACCATTCTTGAAGAGATTATCTGTGGAGGTGGAATGTCTCTTTGAGCTCTGAAGAGCCAGCTCTCCCCACCCCTGGCCTAACTCAGTCTTCAGGGATGGTTAGAGAGAGGTGGCAG